>BMAO01026896.1:0-11616 GCA_019973975.1 Trichonephila clavata | reverse complement strand
TAGGAGAGAGTGAACTAAAGAGTAGGAATTGAAAAAAGAGCATGATTTGTCTGCATTGTTATGGAGACAAATCTAAGTTGGCGTCAAAAATCGGTTATTTAATTAATTTAATTAATTAACCGGTAATTAATGAATTAATATTTGAAAAACTGAAAAACATCAAGTGTCATCCACTACAAGTTTTAAAAAATTTATTTGAGCTTGATTGGATGAATAGAAAATATTTTATTAACGATTGAAAGTTTGAACAAGATAAATACAGGGTGGCCATAATCAAGCGGCAAGTGTTCAAGGGTTGCTGAAGAGAAAACTACTGGAAATATTCCAGTGAAATTTGGTATCTACACGTTTCAGAACATGCACAAGTCAAATATGCAAGAAAAAAGTCGCCATTTTCACCCGATAGATGGCGCTGTGTCGTGTTTCAATGCTTATTGACGGTATATGTGCAAATTTTAGGCCCATCGAACAGTATGAAAATAAAACCACATTAAGTAATGGTCAATCACGACTCTGAATAAGGAGGAACGTGCATTGTTATTGAAGGTATTCTATCAGAATGGTAGCAATTATTCAGCTACTCTGAAAAAATTGCCGGTGTATGGAACGATTAAGAAGAGGTCCAATGAGTGTGTCAATGGATTGAAAAATATGATTTCTAAATTTGAAGAAACAGGAGAATTGGACGTTATTCCAAGCACAAAAGGATGGCGCGCGTCCCGTAAACCCGTAAAGAGTGCAACAAATTGATGACGCTATTGCTACTACGAGTAGCAGTTCAGGAGCCAGTATGCTGCCGCAAGTGAGCGCAAGAAGTGTGGCTCGGACATTATCTCTTCCCTGGTCAACTGTGCATAAAGTGTTGTGCTACATTCTTCGGCGTTATCAGTATAAAATTAAAATCCTTCAAGCATGTGGTTGCATCTGGTGGCTCGCATACTGAGCACATCATAAGACAATTTCATTGAATAAATAATGGTTTGATTGTTTTCCAAAGCGTCTTTATGGATTGTTTAATTTGTGATCTTAATTTACGTTAACTTTTGATTACATGATATTGTAAAAATTTAATTACTGAAGTGAATTGTATGTAATTTTGATAAACTGTAAGTGATGCTTTATATTGTTTATATGCCTCTTAGAATGTCATTAAGCTTAGTCTATCAGGTTTGGAAGTTGTATATGCCACCAGTGAGCGTTGAAATACGGTAAAGCGCCATCTACCGGCTGATAATATTGATTTTTTTCCTTGCATATTTGAATTGTGCATGTTCTGAAACGTGTAGATACCAAATTTCAGTGGAATATTCCTAGTGGTTTTCTCTCCAGCACCTTTTGAACACTTGCAGTTTAATTATGTCCACCTTGTATATATATAAATAAATATACATAGAGAGAGTGAGCTAATAGTAGGAATTGAAAAAAAGAAAGAGGGGGCGAGAGAGAAAGCACATGTTTTTAATACGTTTAATTTCCCAATGCTTGTGGGTATACATTATTTTTCGTTTTTCCATTGTGAGTGCAAGTTTTAAGAATATCTTGCCTTCTTACTCTAGAACACGCAATATACAATTGTGCATGTAAGAAGCTGTTCCTGTCTAAATCTAAACCTCAGAATTCTAAGGATTGGTCCTGAATTTTTCTGATGGTGATTACAAACACTAATCTAATTGGAAACTGTAATATCTCGAATTGAAAGAGCATATCCGTTGGAATACTAGGAATGCGGGGAATAATGACATATTCACTTTTGAAATGTCTTGTCAAAATTGTTTTTTCAACAACGCTGCTCAATAGTTTTTTTTTTTTTTTACTGAAAGCAGTGCCGCGTTGCAAAGCTTTACGTGGTCGATATTTCGAATATGATAATTGGCATATGATAATTAATTGCGTTACGTGAGGTGGCATCCGTTGCAGGTCGAATGAATTAAAATGTCGGTTGGACAACTAATCGCATCGTCAGCTTCCATGACAATGTCGACGGACCAGTATATGACTACTTGGCTTCAGTGTTAGGCTGAATAATATTGTTAGGTTCGATGTAAATGTCTTTGTGCTTGGCTGCAAGAATAGTTCATTCAGTTATAGCCACTCGTAAATCTTATAATTGGTTTGATTATTGTGAAATACTTTTCAAAATCAATGAAAATACGATCAGAAACATTGAAACAGAATCGTAAAATATTTTTTCTTGCTTGTGTTGTTCTTGCGTTCAGCAGAGGGAGCTGTGTGCTTTTCAAACAAAAACATGTTTTTACCTATTACAGGTGTGATATCTATATACACTGACGGGAAAAAATCCCCTAACCAAGAAAGACTTGTGGAAAAACTTAGATAAACGAAACTTGGTAGGCATGTTTATACATTTAAAAAATGACATCGATTCCAATTTCGCGCTTAAGAGGGGTGCTAATAGTGCCTCTCAGAACGCACACAAATCAGGGTTTCTTTAAATGCGTACTTTAAAGTTCGTGAGCGTTATTTATCTGTGAAATTTGACGTTTTCAGTTGATGTTAGTTAAGAATGCCTTTAAGAAGACGAAGAAGCCATTACCAACAGCTCACCAAGTTTGAACGAGATCGTATAATAGGGTTACGAGAAGATAGATTCTATTTCCACGACATTGCTGAAAGACTTGGCTGAAATGTATTCACTGTGCAAGATTGTTGGGAGCAGTGGTCAAGAGATGGCACTGACTAAAGAAGACCGAGTTCCGGGTGGCCACGTGGCACTACTGAGGGGGAAGACAGCGGTATTCGGCGTACGTCTGTTGTGCATCGTACTGAGTGTGCGACAGAAATTCGAGATACATTTGGCACCACAGTGACACAACGAACTGTTAGAAATCAGTTACTTCAAGGACAGCTCCAAGCCAGGCGCCCTGTAGCGTGTATTTCACTGATTTCAAGCCATTGCTATTTGGCACAGTGTGTTACGCCAGAAAGGGCGACCAGTGGTGTAAACGGCCTGCAACCAAGATCTGTCTGCGGCCCGAACCAGGCGCCCTGTAGCGTGTATTTCATTGATTCCAAACCATAGTCGTTTGCGACGCCAGTGGTGTCAAGCCAGATCTCATTGGAGGACAGAGTAGAAATCTGTTGTGTTTTCGGATGTGAGCAGGCTCTGCCTTGGTGCCAGTGATGGTCCAGGGAAACGCCTGCAACCAAACTGTCTGCGGACTAGACACACTGGACCTACACCTGGAGTCATCGTCTGAGGTTCAACTTTCTATGACAGCAGGAGCACTCTGGTGGTTATCCAATACACACTGACTGTAAATTTGTACGTCAGTCTGATAATTCAACCTATAGTTCAGTCATTCATGAACAGCCTTCAAGGGGGAGTTTTCCAACGGGATAACGCTCAGCGCGCTCATTTTCAAATGCAACGTCATGTCAAAATTTCAAAGCTATCGGTATAGAACTTTCGGAGATTTAAGACTTTAAACAAACGAGTGTTCACATTTTTGTTTATTTATATATATTTAACACTAAACACACCATATATATAACGGGTCAAAAGACTGGTTTTCCTATGGTAGAAAATAAGTATGTATAAAGTGTCGGTATGTTTAGTGTTAACTTCATGATTCGCGATTTGACAGAAATCACTAAGTACTTTTATTCAACCGATGTGTTTCAGAGAATGCGCGATTACTCTGAGGATTTACTTAACGTTCAAAAACATGCATACTTTTTGATGTTCGAGTATGTTTTTATCTAAAAGAATTAGGCTTATGGATTTAATTTAAAAATCGAACTCTTTATTGAAAAAGAAAATATACGAAATAATAAATAATAAATAAACCTATGATATATTCAGCACCTTGTTCTTGTATGATCCATAGCATATTTCACTTGTTTCACAATAATAATAATTTAATATTGATTTCGCCCAATTGAATTTTTTAACTGCTAGCAACTGATGAATTTAAAGAAAAGTGGGAAAATATTGAGTGTTTGGATAAAAAGTAATAAGACCTTTTTTTTAAGGAGCGTCATGACCGTGTCCTGACGCCTCAGCTTCAGATGGGTACGATTGCATCAAACAGCAGCTCGCGTCAGTTGCATCCGATTGGCTGGTACCGTTGTTTTAGTGGTTAGGCTCAGTCGAAGCTTGAAAATTCCACGTTCTATCGTACAGCTTGTAACGGGTCAATCCGCGAAGCTTCTACTAATCCTCTCTGGTAAAATTTTTCTTTTTAGCTGTAAGTTCTGCCGCCTGGCCAGTATGTTAGACATGACCCTCGGCTCGTAACCAAGCGGGCTCGAGTTCGAATCTCGAATAATGCATGGTTGTATCTTCTTCGGGAAAAGAAGTCGGACTTTCACCTGAAATGGATTCCAGTCTCGAATGGAAAGCTGTGCACACCTTCTGTTATATGCTGGGATAATCATTTGTAATAAAATGTCTATATTCTTCTGTTTGTATTGCATGTTTCTGTTCTTCCATCTCTAGTCTTTCATATGTATCCCAGGATAAAAACACACGACAATAACTGCATGTTCTGAAGAAAACTTTCCTCTGTGAAGAAGACGGAATTTAGGTAAATGAGTATTTCTATTTAAACATTCTTATTAGTGAGCGCGTTGATGGTCGACGGTTGATTATTGGTGATTAAAAGTTTATTAAATTGTGATTACGACCGGAGGTCGTATAGTTAAACAACATATTTAAAGAAAATTTTAGCGTAGGAGTCAAGAGAGCTCTAGGATTAATTTTAATAATTTGTTAGTAGCATTAAGCTTATGCAATTGCTCCTCCGGTATTATTATTGAGTGCATTCCCTACTTTTAACTGTACTGGTTGATTAAGTGAAGATAGTATTAAAATTTTGTTTAAAAGTTACTATGAATGATCTTTGCTCGAAACCCCAAACACAAACAACCCACGGGTTGTTACAAGCTACACTGCTGGCCATCGTAAATGCAACACCAAGAAAGACAACAGATAGCACAACAAAATTTATTTTGTAGATAACATGTTGACCAAGTATCAAATGATTAAATTTATAGACTTCTGTGAAGTGTGGTTCCTGCCAGAATCAGTAGCCAGAGTAGCCGCCATTGTTGGAGATCACCGCTGCTGCACGCCTCGGCATTGATTCAAAGAGACTTTGGATGGGGTACAGCAGAACAAGCAGCTTCCGCACGTTGCCAAAGTTGATCTGGTATGGTAGCTGGGGTGTAATCTGGGTCAATCGTTGAGCAACCATGGACCACATGTTTTCTATCGGTGAAAGATCCGGAGAGCGAGCCGGCCAGGGAAGCAATTCAATCTGGTGATTGACGAAGAACATTTGGAAAATGCGTGCCACGTGTGGTCACGCATTATCCTGTTGAAATATGGCTGTGGCCAAGCCCTGAAGGTAAGGAAGGACAACTGGCTCCAACACCTCGGAGATGTAGCGCTAGCTGTTTAAAGTACCAGCAATGCGTACTAGAGAAGTGCGAGAGTGATATCCAATACCACCCCATACCATAATACCCAATGTAGGACCAGTGAGGCGGTGCATAACGCAGCTGTTCAGCCTCCTCTCTCCACGGTGTCTCCAGACTCGAATCCGACCATCGTGGTATTGCAGACAGATGCGTGACTCGTCAGTAAAGACAACTTCATTCCATTCTGCCGCCCACATCCTTCTTTCATCGCTCCATTGGCGGCAGAAACGTCTGTGGTTCTGCGTCAAGGGTAGACCAAGCAATGGACATCTTGCGGACAGACCACTCTGCTGTAAACGGCGTCGAATGGTATGCGCAGACACTGAATGATACATTACAGACTCAATGTTCTGTGCTATGGTTCGTGATGTGGCTGAGTGATCCGTCACTGCCATGCGCACAATTTGCATATCCTCACGTGAAGTGGTGCACTGAGATGGATGCGATAGACCACGTCGGTCCATCGTACCCTCCTGCATACAACGGTCACATATCCGCATTACAGTTGTTTAGTTTCGTCCAACACGACTACCGATTTCCCTGAAAGATAATCCACAATCTCGGTAAGCCACTATCCTTCCTCTGTCGAACTCGGATACTTGATCAAAAGCTGATCGCTTTTTTCTACGAGACATAACTGATCATTTTTTGAAAAACCACAAGAAAAACACAATTGCCGAACTTGAAATCGTCGAAATCTTCAAGCCTTAAATAGCGCTTTGAGGAGGCGCCACAGGCATGCTTGATGTGTGTCTGCGCTGAAATTCTAATCATTTGCATATCTCACCTCCACTAATGCAAGTTGTAAATTTCATGTTATTTGCGTGCTTCCTTCAGGGTGTTGCATTTACGGTGGCCAGCAGTGTATTTGCTATAAAATTTATATGGTACGCGAGAATCGACTATGGAACTATACTAGACATAATTCAAAAAGTGTTCAGGAGTGAAGCCTATCAAAAGTTGCTGTTTTGAGATGACACAAGTGCTTCAAAGATGGCCAAGAGAATGTAGAAGACGAACCCAAGACAGTATGTCCATCCAGAACAGAAATGAGTACAATGTGCAATGTGTTTGTGATATGCTTAATTCAGACTGGTGGTTAAGTGTATAAATGATTGCAGACCACGTAGGAATTGATAAAATGACTGCGCATTGCACCATTACCGACGCTTTGCAGATGAGAAAAATTTGTCCTAAACCTGTCTAGTATTGTCCATGGACCAAAAGTTAAACAATTTGTTTGTTTGCGAAAAGAATGTGCAGTACATTCAAACAAACCCTTAGTGTTTGGACAAAGGGATAATTGGTGATGAAACGTGAGTATTCAATAACGCCCAACTAGCATCCTCTGGTAAAAAAAAGTGTGTAAATCGAATATAAAGTCCATTGCCTTCTTCTCCAACTGTCCACCACGTCTTTATTCCTCATAGATAGGTCATAGCGGGTGCTTTGTAGCTGGAAGTGATTTGGAAGCTTCATCATAACAATGGACCTGGTTTCACCTTTTTCATGGTCCATAACTACTTGGCCTCGAACAGCATCTCAAAGCTTCCTTAGCTCCCTCACAGTTCCTATCTGGAGCCCGGTGGACATTTTTCTGTTTTTCTTAGTGAAGACATCCTTCAGAGGACAACACCATTAGATCGTAGTAGAGATTAAGCAACTTAAACGTGCTGTTTGAAGTACATTCCGAACAAAGATATTCAGAATGCCTTTCTTGCGTGAAAAACTCGTTAGCAGAAGTGTTAGCACCCAAAAGCTCCTATTTTGAGGAATTTTTATTGGTTGTGTGTTAATAGGTATATATTTATTCAATAATTTTTTCTCCCAAATTTGGTCCCATTAAGATCTTTTAGACATCTACGTGTTTTTTTAAAGTATTGAAATGCGTGATGTTTTTTGTCACATTATTGATTATCAGAACAATTAAATCAAAATATATGTCCCATTGAACTCATTTGCCTCTCATTATACTGGAAAGCATTTCAAAGTTCTTATTGATATATGAGTATGTGTGTACCTGGAGGGGGCCACTGGCTTATGGTTAGATTATATGTGGTAATATATATCAATTTGTAATATATCAGGGAAGGCTTTTAAACATTTCAAATATTTCAGAATAAGAATTATTTTACTAAATATATTCAAAATAAAGAATAATTGGAACGTAAGAAAAAAATAGTAATCGATAAAAATGATAAAATCTACTTAAATTGATAAAAAGTGATAAAATTTACTTAAATCGATAAAAGTGATAAAATTTACTTAAATCGATAAAAGTGATAAAATCTACTTAAAGGAAGACTCAATTAAATTTTTAAAAGGAGAAAAAAAATTATTTTATTTTACGTTCATGTGCATAAGCAAACTTAAAACAATTCATGCTCAAAAATTGCTATGAAATTTCTAAAATAACTAAAACATTAGTATTTGTAAATTACTTAGACTCTATATTCCAGGTACTTTTCATTTTCAGGGCATGGTTTTCTTTTTTCTTTCCAGTGAGTTTGTTTTTCCCTTTTTCTTTTCCTCTTTCTATGGACTCATGAAAATGTTTTTCAGTTTACTAAAAAATTTTCAGCGAAATCACATAATTTAAAATGTGCATAAAATTACTTACATTTGAGCTTAAATGGTTCTTATGTAAATCCATTGCAGCTACTGAATTTATAACTACTTGATTGGGCATCAGCACATGAGATTTAGTCTCCAGTTTATTACAAATACAGAATCATACGTTGATAAGTGTTGTTACATTAAAATCAGCAGCACCTGTTAATTAAAAAATATATTATTATAGTACATAATTACTGCACACACACACAATGCACATATAACAAATATAATGCACAAAAAGGAAATTTTTATCATGACTACTAATAGAGAATTTTAATGAAAAACTTATTATGCTTCATGGGTATCAGAAAGGGTAAAGGAGTGGACAGAACTTAGTTTATTCTTAATTTAGAAGCTTTTTATGAATATTATAATTTAAAGAATAAAAATCAAATCAAAATATTTAACACTTTTTGCAAAATTGTATTTCAATATCTGCGAACATTTCGATCATCTTTAGAAATTAAATTATTCATATTTTACTTCATAATAAAAATTTTACCTTTTTAGTGGAAAGTAAATCTTGCGTTTTGGCTTTGTCCTTTTTCTTCCAAATCGTTATTTGTGATATTAGAATTTAAATGTGTAATTTTAGTAAAGTATTATTTGATGTGTTTTTTGAATATGCACTCAAAGAAAATAAATAATATTATATTGTCACAAACTGATACGCTCTGAGTGGCCGAACGGTTAGAGCACTGCTCTACAATGCAAGTGGCTCGGGTTCGAGCCTCCCAGATATTTGTTTGTTAAATTCAATCATGACTTTCATTATTTATTATTATGAACATTTGCAAATTATGTAAATTGAATTTATGTTAATCTTTCCCCTGGTGGTTATTCTAGAACCCTCCACCAGGTTTATAAAAGTACTGCAGCTGGATAGGTCTTCAGTTGTGGTGCTGCCCGTGTAAAACACTACGACAAAATAAATTGTGTATTGATAACATCGCCTTATTCCTTCCACGTGACATTTTGGTGGAGGCGCGGGGTAACGATAGCCATCGGCAACGGATATCAGAGAAAGTCGAAGCTCCAAGGCTACCTCCAGAATACGGGTTGCTACCTTGCCGAGTCCGAACTGTAAAAAGAATGCCGGAAGGTGAAACGGAAGACAAGGCAACATCATCAATCCCATCTATGTATGTTACCTATCAGCTGCCACGAGAGCCTTGTTCATACTCTGGCTTTAATACCGAAGATGCTGAAAAATGGAAAAATGATTACAAGAGGATTGCTAACTACAACAATTGGGATGAAACAGTACGTCTTGCAAATGTCGTGTTCTATCTAAGCGGAACTGCAAGGTTGTGGTTTGACAACAATGAAGATCGATTGAAAAGTTGGACAGACTTCGAGAGACTTTTTTGAAGAGACTTTCGGAAAGCCTGAGGACGTAAAAAGTTTTGCAGAAGGATTATTAAGGACAAGGGCTCAGCGTCCTGGCGAAACGCATGAGTCTTACGTTCAGGACGTATTGTCATTATGCAGGAAAGTGGATAAAAATATGCCAGAAGATCAAAAGATATCGCATCTCATGAAAGGGGTGGCTGAAAATCTCTACCAGGTACTGATAAATAGAGAAGTTAGCACAGTAGATAAATTTGTTACGTGTTGCCGTGAAGTGGATGCCATGAGAAAAAGACGAGTTGTGCCGCTACGATATGAGAGACTACCTAATGTTACACCCATGTCAATGGCCAATGAAGGAGATCTAAGCGATCTAATTCGAAGGATTGTTAAAGAAGAAATCGAGAAAGTACTCCCACGGATCGCAACATGTATAGACGACGAGCCAAGCAATTTAGAATCAATTATCCGAGAAGAAGTTCGAAGCAATTTGGCTCCACTCTCTCGAGAAAAACCTACGCCTTCCCCTTACAGAACTCAAAGGACTGGCGGAAGTTCCTGGAGACCAAGGCCGAGACCTCGACAAGAAAACAGACCAACTCAACAGGATACCGGAAGGAAGACTGACCTTTGGCGTACTTCAGATAAACGTACCAATTTGCTTTCATTGTGGACGACCGGGTCACGTGACTAGATATTGCCGTGATAGACGACGTGTTTTTAACGCAGCAAGACAAAGAAGGCAATTAGACCAGTCAGAAACGCTGGGATTCCGACTCTCTTTCTGATTACGGCCGCGATCCTGAATCTAATTACCAGCGTTACAGAAGTAATTCGCCGTACCCTAGACGCAATCCACAACGCCACCAATCAAGATCTCCATCTCGTCGCTCACCTGTTAGGTCCAGTGAGGAAAACTAAGGCATGCGACCTGCGTGGGAGGTAAGGCCGCAATAAACGAAAACCCTCCAGTATACACGGCTGCTAAACTAGTCAAAAACTTTGTATCCGTAACTGTCAATGGGCATATCGTTAATGCTTGGTTGATTCAGGAGCTGATTATTCAGTAGTTTCCGAACAGTTACGCACGCAACTAAGACGCCATGTTTTCAGAACACAACCCGATTCTTCGAACTGCCTGTGGTAAGGTTGTAGAAGCTATATAGGACGATGCATGTTGCGAGTGAACTTGAATGAGTGGTGCAACCTTTCGAATTTTTGGTATTCCAGCAATGCAGTCATGATCTCATATTGGGATGGACTTTTTCAAAGCAACTGATGCCATTATTGATTGCGGATCAGGGAACTTCAGATTGGAGAAGTCTCTCCAATGATCTCAAAATGAATGAAGTAAATTCTGGTTTATATGCGGTCAGTGACGTTGTCATTCCAGGAAACTCTATAAGAAAAGATTTCCGCTTTGGCTAAAGACCACCAGACCTTAGAAAAGTTATAGTTACTGGAATGAGAATTTTGAATGGACAAAACAGCTAAAAGGTCCCAGCTACAATAGCCACACTCCAGAATGGTAAAATAGATATTTGGATTGCTAACAGTTCCTCTCAGCCACAGATTAATACCAGCTGGCATGTGTATAGCTGAAATGACGGATATTGAGGATGATTGGTAAGTTCTTTGAAGGAGAATGCTGACAAAATCGAAGTTAAAACAGATGAAGCACCCTAGACAGTCGGTGAAAGAATTCAAATGCCTTGTAGACCCGGAACTGCGTGAGGCCGCAACAGAAAGATCTTTTGAAGTGCTTAACGACTTTACAGATGTTTTTGATTTTGAGAACAAAATAAGAGTCTCGAGTAAAAGTAAAACACAAGATAAACACTGGCGATTGCCAAACCTATTAAGCAAAAGCCATATAGAGTGTCTTTTTGAAGAGAGAAGAATAATTCAAAAAGAGGTTGATCAAATGCTGAAGCTTGACATCATAGAGCATTCGGAGAGTCCGTGGTCATCCCCAGTTGTTCTGGTGAAAAAGAAAAATGGATCCTGGCGTTTCTGTGTGGATTACCGACGCTTGAACAATACCAAAAAGGATGTGTACCCTTTACCCCGATTGACGATGCCTTGGATAACCTTTCGGTGCAAGCTTGTTTTCTACAATAGACCTTAAGTCTGGATACTGGCAGATTGAAGTCGATGAAAGAGACAGAGAGAAGACGGCTTTTATTACTCCGGATGGATTATACCAAT
>BMAO01026895.1:0-24003 GCA_019973975.1 Trichonephila clavata | reverse complement strand
GGCGATCGCGTTTGCTAAATATTTCAATTTCAGTATGGTTGCTCGTAATTTTTCTATGAATGAGAAGCGAGTTCGAGAGATGAAAACAAATTTTAAATTAGGAGCACCAAAATAGAAAAGACAGCAAGTGATCGTCGACCAATATTTCATGCCCGGGAAGAAAATCTCATCGAATGACATCATATGCTTTCAAATATCCACTGAGTGAATGTAAATTTTGCGAACTGTTCGGAAAACTCTAATTCTTACGCTGACTTTAAAGTATTTATGACTTTTCCCCCTTTTAGAAAAAAAGAAAACATCCCAAAAGTTAAGGATTTAAATCACTTGCAAATGGCTAATGGAAATGTTAAGAGAAACTGATGTTTCTAAACTGCGTTTTTCTGATATTAACAAAACCAGATATAAGCCCAATCCCTTAATTTAACATTAAAAAAAAGTTTTAAAATTCTCGGTTATACACAGAAATATATAAGGTGTAATATTTATAGGGTGAATCCCAGTGGCTGAGTGCATCGCACTTCCACACCTCAGGTCCGAGGTTCAAACCCGGGCTGGGCAAGGTGACTCAACCTTTCATTCCTTCAGTGGGTCGATAAATGCGTACCAAACTTCTTGGGAACTGGGGAGCTACTGGGGGTTTCGAGTCAAACTGACCATCAGACCGGAACATCTGCTCATGCACCTCAGGCCCCAAGGTCACGTATACTGAGTGTAACTCTTGGCCCTTATGGGCTATTGCGCCACTGAGTTTATTTTTGCAGGATGTGGCATGGGAACTTCCTTTTTTTAAAAATAAGCTACATGTTTTATTTGACTTTATTGTTATATCCGTCCACCACGCAACATTGAAAATTTGAATTTACACAGTTTTAAACACAAAGTCTGTTAAATGTAGCCCTTTATTATCAATACACTGATGCAGTCGAATTCGAAAAGTTTGACACCATTTCAAGCATATCAACCGGGAATATTATTAATTTCGGCTCGGATGTGGTTCCTTAGGTCTTGGAGAGATCTTTGTAAAACCAGAGACTTGAGACTAGCCCACAGGAAGCAATCAGGAGTGGATAATTAGGGGAGCGCGCAGGCCAGATTACGTCCTCTCGCAGGGAGAACAGTCATTCGGGAAAGGCTGCTCTTAAGATACCCTTGGTGGAGGTGTGGGCTGTGGCCCAATCTTGTAATCACACGTTGTCAAGATCTCTTTCTTGGAGAACGGGTGAGAAAAATTGTTGGATCATTGTCATATACCAGTCTGAATTGACACACGAACTCGTACCACATTTTCAGGTGCTCTAACGGTATTGGGAGGTCATTTCCTTTCTTTGGAGACATTCCCTGTTTCTCAGAAGGCATCATTCCACATTAAAACACATTTCCGCTTAGGAACATGACCTCGTGGAGGAATGTCGAAGTGACGACGAAAGGCCACGTTGCACTGCAACCACAGACCGGCCGTTTGAGAAATACGCCTCTACGGCAAAATCGCCCAGCTGCCTCGACTGAAGCATGTTTGAGACTGAGACGGGGAGCAACACAAATATCCCCTCCACACCTTCCACCGAACCCTTAATCACACCCCTCACCTTCCTACGGACATAACGGAACATGTTCAAAAAAGGAAGTTCCCGCAGCCCACTCTGTATATTCTCCAATCACAATCTATATACACTCAAGAGCAAAACGTTATGACCACAAGTCAATAATGAGTTGGCCCACCTTTGGCGCGCAACACAGCTTCAACCCGCCTTGGCATGGATGCCACAAGTCCTTGGTAGATGGCCAGGGACAGATTGCACCAGATGTTTAAGCAACGGTCACGCAAATACGAGATATTGCGAATGGTTGTCTTGAACTCTGAGCTGTCATCCCAAATGTGTTCTATCGGATTGAGATCCGGAGAGTTAGGCGGCCAGAACATTAACTGGAATTCAGCATCATGTTCCTGGAACCACTCCAACACAATTTTTGCCTTGTGACACGGACGTTGTCCTGTTGGAACATTCCACTTCCGGCTGGAAAAACAGAAGCTATGTAAGGTGCAACTGGTCCGCAATGATGTTCAGATATCCTGTGGCATTCATGGTCTGCTCTGCCACAACACGGGTTCCAGAGACGCCGAAGAGAACGTCCCCAAAAGCATAATACCGCCACCACCGGCCTGTGTTTGACCTACTGTACATTGAGGAAGCAACTGTTCGCCTGGAAGACGGCGTATCCTGACACGGCCATCGGCGTGATGAATGACAAACCGTGATTCATCTGATCAGGCAACTCTCTTCCACTGATCCATGGACCAGTCGCGATGTTCCCGGGCCCAGCGCAGGCGCGGTTTGGCGATGACGCTTGGTCGGCAAAGGCACACGAGTGGGACGTTTGCTGCGTAGCCCCATATCCAACAGTGTGTTCCGATACTATTCTACTTGTCCCTGCATTGTATTGGGCTGTCAGCTGAGCCACTGTCTGGCTCCGGTTTTGTTTCACCATGCGAGACAGTCTCAGACGACCTTTTTCTTTGATAGCGTGTGGACGTCCAACACCATGTCGTCTACTGCTGGTTTCCCCGTCATTCATCTACTTTGCATAAGTACTAACAACTGTAGATCGCGAACAACCCACGAATCGTGCAGTTTCGGAAATACTTGTTCCGAGCCATTACAATCTGCCCTCTATCAAAGTCGCTTAGATCCGCAGCCTTTCCTATCACACACAGAAGTAAGTGAAAGAACGATTCTTCAGACTCTCCAGCACAGATAAATACCACTTCCACCTGATCACGTGCCTTCCACGTCATCCAGGCGAGTTCATTGCAAAATGTAGGGGTGGTCATGTTTTGGCTCTTGAGTATATGTTACCGGCAAAGTATGAAATGCCGTACGTTTTTAGGCAAAATATGAGATTTATTACATACTTTGCCTAGGCATTCTATATAATGCCTAAAGCTATTTAGGCAAAGTATGTAAAAAGGTCATGATAAGGATATTATATTAATGACTTACATTCCTAAAGGTACAAATGTTATTCTGACAAAATAATGAGACTGCCATTAAAAAAAATTATCCAAAATACGTAAAGAAAAATTTGTATCAAACAAAATTTGTCTTTCTTTTTGAGGAAAATAAAATCTAAATAAATAAAAATGAATGTGTGTGTCTGTGAGTCTTATGCCTTCTATTCCTAAGCCGCTCATCGATTGCGATGAAGCTTTGAGGAATGGTTGGATGCATGTCCGCGAAGGTTCATCCTTTGCCGGTAACATATACACACAAAAATCGTAGTCTTTCTTCAAATTATATTTCGTGAAAACGTTGTAGATTTCAATATTTTAATTTAAAAAATTCATATTTATTGAGAAAATTTTTAAAGGAAATGCATGTGTTCATAAAACTTCAATCAAATCTCCACAAATTTAACCAAAAAATTTATTAACGTTTATTTTTTAAAGGAATATCACAGAATTTAATCGGATATGTTTCGTCGTTGAATACAATGAAAATATTTTGCAATGAGATAGTTAGTCATTTAATATAAATTCCCCTCCTCCGAAAAAAAAATTTCTCACATTACTGAAACAAACTACTGAACATTTGGAATATTCTACTAGATTATATTCTCTGCTAAAAATATTGATTGTGTGGCACAACAGACAATACAGTTGCAAAGAATTTAAATATTGATGAAGAAAATTTAAAAGTTAAATTATAAGTTATATTTAAGGAGAAACAAATGAATTATTTTTTTCATGGTGTTATTTTGGCGCCATCTCTTGAGAAAATAGAGAATTGTTTTATTTGGTCTTCAGAAGCTGAGGGAAATGGGTGCGTTTCTGTTTAAAATGCGTCTCTTCAGCAAATTTTCCAGGGACAAAATATTGAATTTTCAGCTACTTGTACGATTTTAGGCTCAAATGTGTATATTCAATAAAAATTTCCAATCAATGTCTCCTGTAAACATAAATTCGATGTAAAATTAAATTACCTAAGATTAATTTTCAAAGTTATTCCATGTTGCTGCTATCCTTAACATAGTATTTCATATAGAATGGTAGGAATGAAAACAATACTCACACAAAATATGTTAGCATCAAAAATACCAGCCATGAGCAAAGCAATGCAGATAATTAAATTTTACAGGATTTAGACTTTCATGAAACAGTTTTATGATGGCATGCGGTCCTCATTACCCTTTGATTTTAGAAATATTATTCGCAAAATGTAATTATATATAAAATAATATTTTTTAAAATTCCCAATAGGAAAAGTGCTAAGTTGTTGCTTATGCCACCCGATCTGACGTCACGAAATTCATCATGGCAACGGGCTAGATCTACGCCTGTCGTTAGTCTAAACTTTGAGCCCCATGAAGATAACAGTACGATTTTGCTCGGTACAACACGATAGATGGCGTCACCGTTCGGACCCACTGATTTAACGAACACGTACTCCATGTGTACTCGGAGGGTATTTGGTGGCATCGAACCCAGACCTTCTGGTATGGAGTCCGATGCTCTAACCACTAGGCTACCCACGGCCCCGGAAATGTGCTGTGTGTAACACATTTTCATTTAATTTAAATTCTAAACTTGTATATATTTCCTTTAAATCTTAAGTGCAAATACCATACTACCAAACACCAATTTCATTTCATTTCCAGTGTTTTGACATACTTATTTGGGATTTGAAGAAAATACCTTAATTTAAACATGCTTTACTTAGCAACTCTGTGGCACTAAAACCCCCAAGTGATTAAAAATAATTACTGTTTCCCTTCATTTTGTCATGTGATATATTCCTGTAATTTCTCACCTTCGTATAACTCCATAATTGAAAGAATGGCGATTCTTCTGTGTCTGTAAGAAAAAATATTTTTAACTCTTTTGTTAATAACATTATGTAAGCTGTTTCATAATTGAGTTGGCCATTAAACTATTGAAAAAACAGAAGACAAAATGTCGTTCATCTATAAACGGAGACAGGGCCGCCGCGTGGGTATTAGGCGCCCTTGTTCAAGTTGAAATTTGGCGCCCCTTTATGGGGTTCTGTTGCACTCTTATAAAGTGCTACAAATAAAATAAGAAATACTCATTTATATAGTATTCGAAATTTGAGTTTCGAACAGAAAAGTTTTAAAATTATAATATTAAAAAACGTTTGTCTTATTGTTTTTTTTTTTAGTATCTCATAAATTTTAAAAACAAAACAAAGCAAAAATGATATAAAATTTTTAAAGTAAAATATAAAAATTAGAAAATATATTCAAATATTTATTCTCCTACCTTTAGCAGCTACAGATGCTCGTATCAATTCCTTTATATTTAATTTATCCAAAATTTCGCTCTCTATAGATATAATTGACAAATCCGATAATCTCTCCTGTGCCATAGTAGATCGCATGTAGTTTTTTTATAATTTTAAGTTTGGAAAAACTTCGTGTTCTCCAGAAGCCACCAAAACTGGCAGGGTTAAAGAAATCCGTAAAGCTAGGGCAATATTTGGAAATGTATGAATAAGATTGTTTTCTTAAATATAATTTAAAACATCAATAGGTGACATATCCTCTTTGGTAAAACATCGGAAATATTTTATTTCTTCAAACAAATTTAATCCATCTATGTCCTTTTCATTAATATTTTTAGTATCCGTTAATTTTCGCTCTAATTCTTCACAATGTTTTAAAAGTTTATTCTCCCTCCAGTTTTTAAATTAGGTATATAGTGTACTTACTACCTTGAAGTAATTGTAATGTTCTTTTAATTGACTGAAACTTTCTGAAATTGAAGAAATAGTAGTGTCTAATATTATATTGTAAATTTCAACCTTAAACTTTTGTCTTGGATTGTTGATTGGTTCTTCGGTTTGTTCATCTCTAAACAGTTTCTTTTTAAAATCAGTATCCACCTCCAAATCACCAGAAACGATACTTTCATTGGCAATTGCATGTTCATACGCTTCATCCGATCTACCATTATCTGAAGTAAATTTCAAATGCTTTACGATATGAGTAGGACATTCCAGAGTAATATATTTCTCAAAAAGTAAGAATAATTTAACACAAATGTGCGTATTTCAGTAACCAAATGTTCAGTGAATAATCTGGTTACGATAAATTTGAATTTTTAAATCTTTGTATGATAAAGACATAAACAATATTATATTCAGAATATGATGAATTGTGCAAATATAAATCACATCACAAATGTTGTACAAAAAGGTAAATGAAATTTTCAACAAAGAATAATTCTACAAAATTAAGGCAAAAAATTTCATGTTAACCAGCTTTTCTATCATTTACACATGTTGTAAACATTAATTTACAATCAACTTTTGTTTCCTTGTTTATTATGAAAGCAAATCTTTCTGTTTCTGAAAGCTAGTTTTTCTGTAGTATCGTTTGAATCAAGAATATTTTACCGCATTTATTTTTATTATTTTTATAAAGAAAAATTCAGAGAATTTATAAAGTAAAATGAATTCTAGACTGGGGATCGGTATACTTTCAAGGAAGAATCAGTTGTTAGGGTTACAAGATATCGAAAGTATCACAGACCTACTTGATATGAGCTTCCAGGAAAAAGGTCCCCATCCCAGCAACAGTCGCGTTAAGACTGTCATGCTCCAATTAATATTTTTTATATTATTTAAATCAAGTTTTACACAACAGGAATTAACATTTTCCATTCCTTCAAAAATGAAGAAATATTATAGATATTTTTTATTTATTTTTATTTCTTTGGCTCAATGCAAGTGCGATCAGCGTCAAAATATCAATGCTAGGAATTAAACTTTGAAGCATGAAAAAAAACATCAATACCAGTACTACCTTAAGTACTACTATTTGGAATTTTATGTTTACACTAATAATTAAACTTTATAAAACTGTTCTTGCATAGTAAAGTGTGTTTTTGGAAGACGTATTCAAGCAAAAAAAAAAAACAAATATTGATGCATATTAATCAACATAAAAGTACTATAAAAGTCCATTGAAATATATGTATAAATATAGACGAAAATCTTAAAATTAGCTGATGTAACACGGAAAATTTACAAAATAATTTTTTTTAAAATTAGATTTCATTAAGCTGGACATTACTTTTATTGCCTTCTTTGTAAAGGAAAGCAAATAATAAATGCATGTTTTGAATAATAGGATAAAAATGTTAATGATAAAATTATTATTTTAATATGATAAAAATGTTTGAACAATTTTTTACTTAAGGGAAAATACAAAACAAATCAAAAGTAAATTCATAATTACCGTTTGCAGTTATAAAGAATGAAGTAAAATTGAAGAAATTACTGATTTAAAATTGCGTCAACTCTCTCTCTCTCTCTCTTTGAAAAAAAAGTGATTTCCAGAAGGCAGTGGTGCAAAAAAAAAAGTGATGGCTCTTACTTGGTTGAATTTTTTCTAGTAAAAAAGTAAAAATATGGGAATATTTTAAATATACACAAAGCTACAATTTTTACTTACTCTCTTCTCTTTCTTGGCGTTGTTTGCGCTTAAACGCACCCCGCTTGGTTTTTTTAATCTATATTTTTAGTTTTATAATTTATCTAATACTATTTGTATGTGCTCGAGTATTTGCTGACGTTAAAAGGAAGCAGAAACGAAATGCTACGCTATAAAATGGTTGGAGAATCCCTAGCTATTAATTTATTCGGGAGGATCGAACTCACATCCAACAGAGGGCTTAGAGCTACAAAATAGCCCACCGAGATAGACAGGAAATGATACAAAAAATATGCATGAACAAGAAAATTTAATACAATATTATTATAATTATTTATATAAAAAAAAACATATCTGCAAAAGAGCAGAGGAGGGGGGATAACATTACATCAGTAAAATTACATCATACAAGAAGATTGCGAAACAATTTAATAACAGGTATACATGACACAAAATATGATTTGGGAAGAAAAGCCAAGCGATTTACATAATAATTTGGCCAATAGTGAAACGAAGATTTGATAATTTAGATATAAAAATGAAAGAGAATAATTGGGTTTTTAATAAGCGATGGGCAGCTGCACGTTCTCTGTAATTTTAATTTTTTTCTCTTTTTTTCACCCTTCAATTTTTTCGTCCTAGGCATGTGCCTAAGCAGAAAAGTAGGCTTGGTAGCTGGGGTACGTTACGCCACTGGACAACGGTCATCACATCACTTTTGCCAATTGACATGCAGTTTGAAATTAACTGTTTTTCGAAGGGAATGTATGGGAATAATATTTGACGATATTAAAATTATCCGGATCATGATCTTATTAAGACAGAGTCGAGAACGCAAAATGAGGCCCCCACTGAGAGCGAGGTCCTGGATCCGGGCCTAGTTGGCCCAGGCCTTGAAACGTACCTACTACAATACAATACGACTTTAATTATAAATCGCACAATTTATCAAGATAAATATTTTGTATATGACAAGACCGGGGAGTCACTAGAAAAAACTTGTTTTTAATTGAATATTGATAACTTAATTATCAAATACTTTGTGCAGTACTGATACATTTATAAGTGTTGAGTATTATATCAGTGGGAATTTGTATTTTATTTTTTATTATATAAGAATGTATTTTACTTTGTAATTATTTTAAATTGTAAATTATTTAATCAAATTGAGATAATTATTTTCAATATTTTGTTTTTGATTTTTCGCGATACGTTCGCGCCCCCAAGTAGTGGCTATCACGCCCTCCTGGAGGGCGCACCCCACAGTTTAAGAAACGCTTCAATAAAGATTTTATTTCGAGTTTTGAGAACAGTTTAATAATAGGATACATGAAGCAAAATATGATTTGGAGAAGAAAAATCAAGCGATTTACTTAATTTTAAAAATGTACATATTTTATCATTGCAAACAAAACAAATACGTTGAGCCATAACATCTTCTCAGCATATAATGAATAAAAATTTATGCCGATACAAATTATTCCCAATTCCTGTTGTTACATGTAACAAATTCTTATATTTTGAACACATTCAGAAAAAATGCGTGAACTCCACACGGAACGTATTTTTATTGTTGGTATCGGAAATCAAATTTTGTTTTACACAGACGAAAACAATCCGCAGAAACAAAAACAAAATTAAATTAAAATATAAAATTCAAAAAAATAAAATCTTATTTATTGCTAAAAAAATATAAAACATGCAAAATTGCAAGTTTTTTTATTAACAACTTTTATGTAAGTAACATTAAATTAAAAAAAACTATAAGTACTATAAATTTTGGCGCCCCTGCCCCAGGCGCCCTTGTGCGGTGAACAATTTTGCCACCCCCACGCGGCGGCCCTGCAAGAACGTGACGACGGAAATGAACGTGAAAGAATTCGGATATCACAAACGCGTGAAGCGCGAGCGCGACATTCAACTAATAATCGCGCAAGTTTGAATCGAGCTGCTTTCAGTTACGATGTGTCAATTGACTACAGTAACTACCAATGTGTTGTTATTGGTTCTATGAACTCGGTTTGCTCACACTGTAAGGCATTAAAATACAAAAACGAAGCCAATGGACTGTGTTGCGCAAATGGTAATGTGAAATTGATACCATTGGATCCACCTCCAGAACCATTGTACTCATTGGTTTCAGGAATAGGAACAGATTCTATACACTTTTTGACACATATCCAACAATATAACAATTGCTTTCAAATGACTTCATTTGGGGCAACAAATGTAGTTCGGGAAAATTTTATGCCAACTTTCAAGGTATGTATTATAGCAGTTACTCATAATTATTTTAGCGAACAAAATTTTCTGTCACCAAAGTTAAGATGTGTCACTAATCTTCAATTTCTTAATCATTACGAAATATATCACTTAGTCATCATATTATATGGTGATTCAGTTTCAGTGACACTTTTATTATATTTTATATTTGATAGATATTAGTTAAGGGGACATAGTACCTTTCGAAACCAAAAATTGTACATTTTGACATACTTCTTCGATTCAACATAAATCAATAAATTTTGCATATTCTTATGATTTTTTTTTTACAAATTGTTCAAAACAGTTCAAAGTTTAAAATACTTAATCAATTTTTGCTTTTAAATTAATACATTTTTTTTAACAGCACAAAATATGCACACAAAAATTTAAAAATAAAAATTACTTACCTTCTGTTACCCGCAAGATAACTTTTGAAAGATGTACAGTAGAACCTTCATTTATGTACCAAATTAAAGCTAAATAATGCCTTAATTCTGTAAACCTCAAATTTTAAATTTCTACCACATTTAAAAAAATTAAAAAATTTAGATATCATAAAATTATAATTAGTTGTGACGTTTCCCCATCGCTAAGTGATTATGCATGGGGTGGTTTTGCAATAATAATGTCACATCTCGTTTAGGTTTATTAGAAAACCTTTATTTTTAGGGTTCACACAGCTGAGAAGACATCACAGGAAAGTACACAAAATACACTTAACACTTAATTGACAGACGAGCACAAATGAAAAAGAGGAAGAACTACTACATGTTGTATTGGCTACGAACTACATAGTACTAACTAATAAAGTTATAAAGTTCACGCAGCGCCGCAGGTGGCGCTAGCAGTTCAGTCAAAGTTATGGGAACTGTTACAGTCTCCCCCTCTGGCCCTGACGCCGCCTCGGCGAAGGTCCAGGAATTGTCTTTCTTGGCCTGCCTCTTTTACGAAGAGGTTTTAGAGGCTTAGATGATGGATCTTGATGAGGACGTAAAGCTGAGGTGTGATAGACTCCAATAGGAACATCGGGATCTTCAGGATTTGCCACTTCAAATGTGGTTGGAGATCGTTGGCTCAGAATAACATAGGGACCATCTCTGCGTGGCATAAACTTTGACGTTCGTTGTCGGGCAGAACTGCTCAAAGGATGTTTGTTAACCCAAATACTATCACCTATGTTGAATTTATGGCTTGGCATACGACTTTTGTCTGCGTATTTCTTACGATAATCTTGTTTCGATTCCACACGTTCCTTTATTTGTTTCGTCAGGGTGGCGAATCTTTTTAGATATGGAGTAATCTCCGATACAAAGTTATCATTCTGGATCACACTTCTGATGTCATGGTTTATGTCATCAGTGGTCCGAAGTTCTCGACCGAACTGAAGAAAAGCTGCAGTTTGATTGGTGGTTTCGCTTTTATGGGTATTCATTGCAAAGCGAATAGATGGGAGTTTATCGGCCCATTGTGTGTGATCATCTCCAACTAAGATTGCAAGTCGAGGCTTTAAATCTCTATTTTTCCTTTCCACTGGATTGGCTTGTGGATGGTAAACTGGAGTGAACACTTGATTTATATCCAGCAGATAACACACTTGCTGCATGACTGCACTGACAAACTGTGCTCCGTTGTCGCTGAGAATACGCCTGGGTAGGCCATATCGCAAGAAGACTTCTTCTAGAAGAGTGACAGCACATTCTTTTGCTGTAGCATTGGGCAGTGCAAAGAGCTCGACCCACTTTGTTGCGTAATCCTCAACAATTAGAATCCACTTTTTACCGTCAGAGGTTTCTGGTAATGGACCAAACAAGTCTATGGCGATAGTTTCAAAACGTTGACCGTACACTGGAGTCTGTAACAAACCAGATGGTTTCTGATTTGATGGCTTGAACCTGTTGCACTCATTGCAATTTTTTATATATTCCTGAATGTATTTTTCTCATTCCAGTGAAATAATATCTCTGAGAGATTCGATGGTACGTACCATCAACTCCATAGTGTCCAGCAGTTGGGGAGTCGTGGTATTCTTGAAGAATATTTTTCCACTCATGAGAGGGGATCACTAGCTGGGCTTCTTCTGATTCGGAGTCAGGAGAGTACCGATATAAAAGTCCTTGATTCATTATGTATCCACGTCTCGTCCAATTGGCGTAGTTTTCATCTTTCACAAGGGTTTCAAAGGATTCAATTATTTTCTTAATATCTCCATCTTTCAGTTGTTCCGCTCGTATGTCTGCAGTGCTACGACTAGGCATGTCGATAGTCACGCTACACACTTCACAGAACTCTTCCTTGTGTCCACATACGGGACGGGATAATAAGTCAGCTATGACATTTGCTTTTCCTGGAATGTATTCCATTTTCAGGTTGTATGATTGGAGTTGCAGAGCCCACCTTGCTAGTCTACCTGAAGGTGATTTTAAGGTGAGAAGCCATTTTAGGGGTTGGTGATCGGATGCAACGGTAATTTCTTGGCCCTCAATGTAACCTCGAAATTTGTTAAGTGCCCAAACCACGGCGAGAGCTTCTCGTTCGGTGGTTGAGTAATTTTTCTCAGCAGCAGTTAACAACCGACTTGCATACTCTATAGGATGCTCTTCTTCGCCTTTACCTTGCAAGAGGACAGCTCCTATGGCATGATTACTAGCATCAGTGCGAAGAATGTAGGGTTTCGTGGCATCACTTTGTTTCAAAACAGGAGGACTTGTTAGAAGTTGTTTCAAAGTTTGAAAAGACTTTTCTTCTTCTTCTCCCCAAGACCAGATTCTATTCTTCTTTGTAAGGTTGCTGAGAGGTCTGGCTACTTCTGAAAAATTAGGTATGAATCGTCTGAACCACGAACAGGTTTGAAGGAATGACTGCACTTGCTTTACATTCTTAGGAGGAAGCATCTTTCTGATAGCAGAAGTTTTTTCAGGATCTACTTCCACGCCTGAACTTGTGATGTAGTGTCCAAGGTATTTTACCCTATCACAAGCAAAATTACATTTACTACGATTTGCATGTAGTTTGAATAGTAAAAGTCTCTCAAATACAGCTTTGAGGTCAGTAAGATGTTTTTCGAAGGTTTCGGACAGGATTATGATGTCATCAAGATAAGAAAGTATAAGAATGTCACTTAGGCCACTGCGAAATTTGTCAATAAGTCTCTGAAATGTGGCTGGGGCCGTTTTCAAACCAAAAGGCATTCGAAGGTAGCGAAAAGTTCCAAATGGACAAACAAATGCTGTTTTGTCCCTGTCAGAAACACAAACATTCACCTGGTGGTAACCTGATTGTAAATCTATAGTTGTCATAAAAGGTGTGTGCTTCGCTTCGTGAAGCAGGTCATCCATTCTAGGTAACGGATAAGAGTCGGCCACTGTCGTAGCATTGAGGCCTCTATAATCGATACAAAGCCGAATTTTCCCGTTCGGTTTTGGAACGAGCACTACAGGGGCTGCATACGGAGATTCACACTCTTCTATGATGTTCTGTTCCAAAAGTTTATCAAGTTCCTGCTTAAGAACTTCTTTCTTTGCTGGAGGTAATCTATACGGAGGCACCGAAACAGGAGGGCTATTTCCGGTGTTGATACGGTGTTCCATAAAAGAAGTGGGCTCTCCCCCTGGTTCAAACACAGTTTCGTACCTTTTTAGCAATGTTCCCAGTTCATTTTTCTGGTCAAGCGTTAGACATTTACCTTCATCATCACGCAGTAAGCATGTATTTTCCTCAAGGTTAGGTCTGCTTTGGACTTCTTGAATAATTGCTTCTTTAACAAAATCGTAGGTTCGATGGGGTGAGTCACTAAAGAACCAGTTGCGATGTTTCAGGTTTAAAACAATGCCAGCTTTCTGTAAAAAGTCCATTCCCAAAAGTGTTCTGTTTCCTTTAGCATAAGGCAAAATTATTAATTGTGTACGGATTACACGTTCTTCAAGTCTGATAACTACACTGGTTGTGTAGACTTCCACCTCGGACTTATGGCCGTCAGCGAGGGACATAGTGATTTGAATCTTTTGGAAATTGGCTCCTTCTTTTTGTAAAAGGAGATACAAGGTTTCGCCAGCAATTGAATGACTGGCTCCACTATCGGCGCATGCAGTGCCCCATATGCCATTTACAGCTAACTTCAGCACCGCACTTTGATTTGGAGTTAAAGAGCATGAATGCAAACTGATGTTGCCAAAAGTTGCTGAGTCCTTATTCACTGCTGGTTTGCAATTTGGACATCTGGGTTTTGTAACCCCTGGCTTACCACAACCATAACAAGATACAGATGGCCTATCTGATCTGTCATCAGTTTTCAGTTTATCACCTCTATTGAAAGATGAAGTAGGACCGGCTTGGTTGGTTTTATCAAATCTACTATCATATGAATTTCTTTTTGGAGCGTAAGGTTTAGAAGAATTTTCTTTTGAGTTGACAGTCTTTTTTACTGAAGTAGTATTTCGAATGAGGAAATAAGCATCCAATCTGTCAGCTAAGTCTGAAGGTGACACCCATTCTGACCATTCATGCATGAAGTGTTCTCTTGTTTCGGGAGGTACATGTCTTTTAATTTGGTCAGATATGATTAGGTCTTTTAACTGTTGAAAGTTGACAATTTTCAATTCGTTCAACCATCCTTCGAAATAACTTTTTATTTCAAAAAAGTAATCTCTCCATGTGTTCTCTTGAACTTTCTTGTGTTGCCGGAAAAGTTGTCTAAATTTTTCCGCGGAGAGTTTGAATCTCTTCAAAAGCATTTCTTTGACATGCGTATAGTCTTGCGCTTCTTCTTCGGATTCCCTAGCGATGAGTGTGGCTAAGTCACTTGGCAAGGCTCCAATTAAATATGCAACCCATTGGTTATCAGGTACTTTTAAAAATTTTAATTGTCTCTCAAATAGTTTGAGAAATATAGCCATGTCGTCTTCTTTCGAGTTAAATCTGGGAATCAGATTCTTCAATTCTAATTTAGGCTGCTCCGAGATATCAGTGTCGTTACTTTGCGGAACTCCACTCATTTTGGCTTCAAGTTGCAGTTTCAATTTCTGCAACTCAAAATCCATTTCAGCCTTTCTTCTTTCCAAGTCAGCTGCCTGTTCGGCTTTCTTTCTTTCTTCTTCTTCCGCCTGTTCGGCTTTCTTTCTTTCTTGTTCTGCTGCTTGTTCGTCGTTTTTAATTTTTTCGAGCCGTTCCTCAATTATATTCGTAAATAAATTTTTTATAGAAGCTTCTTCGTATTTTTCAGAATTTACAATCAAATGTTTTATGTCTAAAATTCGTAAATCTTCACCCACAGAGAGTCCCATTTCCCAAGCCAACTTTCTCAAATCCTCTTTTTTTCCTTTCGTGAGAAATGCCATACTTTCTGTGATAAAGTTCAGTTCGGAAAAAAAAAAGTTAATGAAATGGTTTTCTTTTTGAGAAAAAAAAATAGTATTTTCCTAACACACTGAAGCTGAAATCAAAACACTGAAAACTTTCATTTAAGAAAATATCAAAAGAAAATAAGAGTTATAAAATCAAGTTAGAACATAAAATGCATAATAAACTTGTACACACAGGTTTCCCTGAAGAAATATATTGAATTTATAAGAACCAGATAATTCTCAAATGATTACAACATTTCACAGTATATCTCAGAGGAAAAAAAAGAATATATAATGAAAACACTTTTCGGTCGGATTTATATTCCAGCTGGGAAAAAAATACATTACTCATCAAACCATAATAAAAGTAACAAAAAGATGGTTTTCAATCTCCTTTTCTTAGTATCAGCACAGCGGATGTTATGACTAATTCAGCGCAATTGAGTGATCATAAATTAGTGCGCGGAGAATAAAATTAGCTTACTCGAGCAAAACGAAAAAAGCTTACGAAATGTTTCAGTTTAAATGAGATTACATATGCATGCAAATAAAATAACATAAGAAATACGATTACACTTGCAAAAGAATTATTCTTGACAAAATGAATTTTAAGAATTCCAATTTAGAGTATTCAGTTGAAATTCGTTTTAGTTAGAAAAGATTATTAAGAGCTCTTTTGTGATAACGGAATAATATTTCACAAAATATTAATAAAATGTTTTCACAATGGAAAACCAGACCTCTGAGCACTAATCTGCTTAGGTATACTTATACACAAGCAATTAATAAAACTTTTCAATAATTTTGTTTAAACACAATTATGCAATAATGACGTACGCTTTAGGTAAATTCAGATATGAAAATGCATTCAAATATAATGTTTCAAAGTAATTTCTTTTTAGAAATAATAATTAAGCAATGGACTGCTTGCGACACATAAAACATACAAATATGTGAATATATGTAGATAAGAAAAGTTTTTTCTATTATTTAAGTATAGTTCTAATTAAAATAAAAGAACAATTTTTCAAAACAAATATATTTTGTCACCTTGACAGTTTAAAGTTTAAGAATAATTAAACTTCAAGATGAAATTTCCTTTTGATTCGAGATGAATCGTTAAAATTACAATTATGTTAACAAATAAAGAACATTTACTTTGAAAATGTTAATTACTTTCGATTCGAGATGAATCATTGAAGCACAATTCTATGTAGAACTCTTTAACATTCAAAATAAAGACAACTTTCGATTCGAGATGAATCATTGAAGTAAAATTCTATTTAGAAGATACAGAATTGTTTACTTTTAACAAATCTACTTTTGATTCGAGATGAATCATATATGAATGGTTTCAAAACAATATTGTCTTTAAGACAATAACGATTCAAGGAATCGTTAAATTTTTTTTTTGATGAATTTAATTCAATAGGATCAAGGTGATCTTAGAAATCAAAAGTGAAAATAGTACTTATCCAAATATGATATCCTTTTGCTCAGCTGGGCCCCACGTTGGGCGCCAGATTTGTGACGTTTCCCCATCGCTAAGTGATTATGCATGGGGTGGTTTTGCAATAATAATGTCACATCTCGTTTAGGTTTATTAGAAAACCTTTATTTTTAGGGTTCACACAGCTGAGAAGACATCACAGGAAAGTACACAAAATACACTTAACACTTAATTGACAGACGAGCACAAATGAAAAAGAGGAAGAACTACTACATGTTGTATTGGCTATGAACTACATAGTACTAACTAATAAAGTTATAAAGTTCCCGCAGCGCCGCAGGTGGCGCTAGCAGTTCAGTCAAAGTTATGGGAACTGTTACATAGTAATTTTTTTCCATCTATCATGTTATAAAATAAAATCTATTCACCGTATTAACAAAACTGAGGTTCACAGAATCATAAATGATAAGAACAATAACCACATAAAATTTTAGAACTCTACAATCAAAACTTTTTTTTTAATCTTACGGGAAAGTGTGAAAATTACAAACTGAGAAAATCACGTTTAAACATTGCATTATAATTTTGTACCACAAAATACAATTTTTGAATACTTAAAATGCACCCGCCTCATATGTTACACCTTCTATTTCAACAAAATGCTCATGCATGGCTTTTTTTCGCATTCTCAAAGCCCTACGAGCATCTAATGTTGAAGATCTAGACTTTATTTCGGCTTCTTTTATTCGAGCTTTATCACACTGAAAAGCATAAGTGACAGAAAAATGCCCTACTTTACAACCTAGATGTTTCACACATAATATCCAAGCGACCAGCCATTCCATCATTATACATTACAACTGCCTCATTCACTGCAATATCAACTATTCTCTTAGAAGATCCTGATGTTTTCGGGCAGTATTTCCAAACCGTAGAGTTGAAAGATTCATTTGAATTCTGAGTCTTTCCCCCTAAACATTTTTTCAATAACTTAGGTGAGGATAATTCTGCAAATATTGGTTTTATTGCATCCATAACAGAGGTTGGCACATTGCTGTTATGTTTGTATGATTCATTTTCGGAGTATTTCGCCTTTTGATAACCACACCATGAGGACGCACCAACTGGGCAGAAGTAATGCATTGGTTCTTCATCTGTAAAGCGGTAATGGCAATAAATGGCCCAAATGGATTTACGCATATCATCTGCGGAGCTGCAGTTCTCACGTATAGCATTTCCATAGTAAGTAGTAAATTTATCTATTATTTTATCTGTCAGGCGATTTTTCCCACTTATACTTTTGCCATCTGATAGCCTTTTGCCACGATTCATCAGTTTCAACTTACGAAGTCTGGCACCCATCCGCTTCTGTATATGACAAACACATTCAATTTTTTCTAAATTGTACAACACCGTACTTTGCAGCTCTGGGAATGTTTTAGTGTCACCGTCACCAATATATTTCACATATTTGGCATTTCTTTCCAATACGGAACGTCTAAAAATTCTCTTCATTCCTTCCACTTCCATTTTATTAGAAGAACCAGAATGATTTTTCACGCAATGTGGTTCATGACTTTTTTTCCATTTTTCATATGCTATTCCACATTTCGGACTTTTCCATTGATCACAGCCTTTGCAATATGATGATAAAACTTCGACATCAATAACTTTTCCTGTAATATCACCAATAATGCTGCAGACACCAATGCGAGATGTATGACCCCGAGTTTTCCAAGTTCCATCACCACTAACACATATTTCATTTGTTTCGGATGCTGCAATCTCTTCTTTTGCAGCTTTGTTCATTGAAGAAACAGCTACAATGGAACCAGCAGATTTTATATTATTCAAAATCCTATCATAGGACTTTTGTGAAACCGGTGGAGGCAAATCCATCACCGAACAAAAGGTTTTAATTCCACGTAGACCAACCCCTAGTGTACGCATAGCATATGTAATGCGAGTGTTTATTTCATAGTCGTGGTTACTTGACTCAAACACTGGTGAACTTTTAAAAGTTGATTGCATAGCACATGAATCACAATCAATGTAAAATTCTGATACTAGTCCAAACAGAACCTTTTCTTTCAAAACTGCTTTTGAGCCACAGTAAAAGCATATTAAATATTTTGATAATTCTTCTAAAAGAATGTCTAGATTTATCAATCGATAACCCTTACTTTCACTGGAGTTGCTTTGATAGGAACCGCTATCCAAACACAGTTTCTTAGATGAAGCTGATGACACATCGATGCCTACCGGTTCTAACGTTTCGTTTTTAGAATGTTGATTCCCACAAAAATGCCTTTTCTTTCTTCTATAATCCGTAGATCTTCTAGCGGATTTACTACTCATATTAATATATGCACAATTATGAATTATCAAATAAAAATTAATGATTACTCAATACTTTTTCGAAAACTATTATCAAGGAAGGCAGACTTAGCAAGCAAAAACAACGCAGTAGAAATACAAATGTAAATAAACATCTGCTTGAATTCGAAATGTGTTGAGTTGTAGATATGCTTCTCCAATCAAAAGACAATTATAAATAAAATTGAAAATTTAAGAAAAAAATGCAGTTTTATATTACAGGTCGAAACCGAAACTAACGGAATAGCGGTTTGTTTACATTCCATTTAAAGAGCAAAGTCTCTTTAGACATTTACATTTTTTCCTGTACTGAGCGTAATAATTATCGGATTTTGACGCGGTTTGTTTTAAAATGCTCCAAACAGTTCAAATTATTTTTTAAAAATATTTTTGAAAAATCGATAAATTGATGAATTAAAGGTACTATGTCCCCTTAAAACTAAATATATACTTTTTAAGATCAAATATTACTCAAGTTTGATCACTGACAATCCATTAATTTATACCCCACCATAATATTTTTTTTTAGTTTACAGATACAAGGGCAAATATATCACAGAGCAGGTTCACTGTTAACAGTGTCAGATAGCGACAACAAATTCCTGCAAATTTATTTTATGGGCAATTCACCACAAGAAATTGATCTGCGTTGTGCACATAACAATTTAGTAAAGAGGTCTATTGTAGAACAATTACAAACTTTATTTCATCAACACAATCAATTGATTATATTGTTTAAAACTGCACTGGATCTGATGCCATCCGATAATCACAAAATTGTAATCAGAGCTGATAAAACACCTGCAGGTCAACATACAAGACGTTTTAATGTACCAACTATTGATGAAGTTGCTATCGTTGTAGTTGGAGAAAACTTGGAATCCCGTGATATTGTTTTACATCGTCGGAATGATCAATTACAACGTATAAAGGAAACACACCGCTCATATGATGCACTGCAATATCCCATTATATTTTGGCAAGGTGAAGATGGCTACGATTTCTCAATAAAAATGATAAATCCCATTACATGTAACTAAAATATTAGTTTAGCTATGGCGATAATATCTCAGTCACTATATTATGTATTTTAATTTTATATTTGAATGTTATTAAAACAAAATCTATTTACAGGTTCTGAAACCAACAAAAAAGTCAGTTCAATGAACTATTATTCATACCGCCTAATGATTCGGGAAAATGAAGATAATCACATATTAAAATGTTGGTGATTATATCACAAATATATTGTTGACATGTATGTTAAAATTGAAACGGAGAGATTAACATTCATCAGGTTGAATCAAACCAAACTCCGATCTGAAGAGTATATTCACCTTCGAGATGCGATTAATACTGATGGAAATGCACAGAATGTCGGTCGGATGACTATTCTTCCAGCAACATACATCGGAAGCCCTCGGCATATGCACGAATATGCTCAAGATGCCATGTCGTATGTTCGTCATTATGGTACAGCAGATTTGTTCATCACATTTACATGCAATCCGCAATGGATAGAAATCAAGCAGGAGTTATTCCCTGGGCAATCACCCATTGATCGTCATGATATTACAGCCAGAGTCTTTAGACAAAAGTTGAAATCTTTAATGGATTTCATCGTAAAACATTATGTGTTTGGTGAGACACGCTGCTGGATGTATTCTGTGGAGTGGCAGAAACGAGGATTGCCACATGCACACATTTTGATTTGGTTGGTTGAAAAGATAAGGCCAAATGAAGTTGATGCAGTGATATCAGCTGAAATCCCTAATGTACAAGTAGATCCTGGATTGCATGAGGTAGTTATCAAAAACATGATACATGGTCCCTGTGGAACTCTTAATCAAAATTCACCGTGTATGATGGATGGTAAATGTTCAAAACAATATCCACGGACATTAATATCGGAAACAATTACTGGTAATGACGGTTATCCATTGTATCGTCGCAGATCGACAGCAGACAATGGAAAATCAACAATTGTCAAACTAAATCAAAAAGATATTGAAATAGATAATCGTTGGATTGTTCCATATTCACCCATTTTATCAAAGACATTCAAAGCACACATCAACGTTGAATCTTGCCATTCAGTGAAATCTATTAAATACATTTGCAAATATGTAACCAAAGGGAGTGATATGGCTGTGATTGGAATTGGTGCAGAGAATTCCAATGATGAAGTTACCCAATACCAAATGGGCCGCTATGTCAGTAGTTATGAAGCAGTTTGGCGAATATTTTCTTTTCCTATTCATGAGAGACACCCTTCTGTTGTTCACTTAGCTGTGCATTTAGAAAATGGACAAAGAGTGTATTTTACAGCACAGAACGCAGTACAAAGAGCTGCTCAGCCACCATCTACTACATTAACCAGTTTTTTTGAGACATGCCAGAACGATGATTTCGCACAAACATTGCTATATTCTGAAATGCCAAAATATTATACCTGGAATCAATCCTCAAGGAGATTTATACGACGGAAACAAGGAAAACCAGTTCCAGGATATACAGATATATATTCCACCGATGCGATTGGCCGGATTTATTCAGTACATCCAAGCAATGATGAATGTTTTTATTTACGACTGCTATTAGTCAATGTACGTGGCCCAACACACATCATTCCAACAGTTACGAACTGTTGATGGTGAATTGTGTGGATCCTACAGAGAAGCCTGTCAACGTTTGCAATTGCTTGAAAATGACGCTCATTGGGATCAAACTCTCAATGATGCTGTAATATCATCACACGCTCATCAAATACGAACATTGTTTTCTATAATCATATCTACATGCTTCCCATCAAACCCAATTGATTTGTGGATCAAGTACAAAGATTATATGTGTGATGATATTTTGTATCAAATACGGAATAGAATGGGAAATCCAAATATACAAATAAGTGAAGAAATTTACAATGAAGCATTGATTTCAATTGAGGACATGTGCTTGATAATGTCAAACAAACTATTAATTCAATTAGGCCTGACCGCGCCCAATCGTCCAATGCATGACGCTTTTAACCAAGAGTTGCACCGAGAAAGACTGTATGATCTCAACACTTTGAAAGAATTAATTCAAACAAATCTTCCACTGTTAAATGAACAACAGAAGTATGTATTTGAAACTCTTATGAAAGTAACAAATGATGAAACTGGAGGGATTTACTTCTTAGATGCACCTGGTGGTACAGGAAAAACTTTTTTGGTTTCATTAATATTAGCAACAATTCGCTCACAAAATAAAATTGCACTTGCACTCGCTTCGTCGGGAATCGCAGCAACTTTGCTTGAAGGTGGTCGAACAGCCCATTCAGCACTAAAATTGCCATTAAATATGCAAAGCAATGAAACTCCAACCTGCAACGTTTCGAAGAACTCTGCAATGGCAAAGGTTTTGCAGCAATGTAAATTGATTGTTTGGGATGAATGCACGATGGCACATAAAAAATCTTTGGAGGCTTTAGACAGAACCTTAAAAGATCTACGGAGCAATAATAACCGATTTGGTGGTGCAATGATTTTATTAGCAGGAGATTTTCGTCAAACATTGCCAGTGATTCCACGATCAACGCCAGGTGATGAACTCAATGCATGTCTAAAGTCCTCCAATTTGTGGAAACATGTCAAAGTACTTCATTTAAGCAAGAATATGCGTGTCGAGTTGGCAAAAATGACCAATCTGGAAACATATTCTCTAAACAACTCATTGACATTGTAATGGCAAATTTCCTATAGACATGTTGACTGGCTGCATTAACTTTCCTCAAAGTTTTTGTCAGTTAACTCGATCAAAAGATGAACTTATTCAGAAGGTGTTTCCAGATGTTTCTCAAAATTACAGAAACCATGATTGGTTGAGCGAACGAGCTATACTGGCTGCAAAAAACATAGATGTAAATGAATTAAATTTCAAAATTCAAGAACAAATTACAGGCGAATCGAGGATATATAAATCAGTTGATTCGGCTACTAATCAAGATGATGTAGTCAAAACTATCCACCGGAATTTTAAACTCGCTGGATTTGCCAGGATTGCACCTCACAATCTTCAATTAAAGGTTGGATCGATGGTTATAATGTTGCGAAATATCAACCAACCGCGTCTTTGCAACGGTACACGGTTAGCGATAAAAAAATTACTAAACAATGTGATAGAAGCAACTATACTCGAAGGAAAGTATAAAAGAGAAGATGTTCTCATACCGCGCCATCCAATGATTCCGACTGATGTGCCATTTGAGTTTAAACGACTACAGTTTCCAGTGCGGCTTGCTTTTGCTATGACTATAAACAAGTCCCAGGGGCAATCATTAAGTGTTTGTGGTATTAATCTAGAAAACCCATGTTTCTCACATGGTCAATTGTATGTTGCCTGTTCCCGTGTTGGAAAACCATCAGATTTGTTTGTCTATGCGCCAGGTAATCAAACAAAAAACATCGTATATCACAAAGCACTACAATGATAATAATAATAATTATGATTCACATGATTAACAATAAAGCGATTACTTACTTTTAAATCCTTATAATGTTTATTTAATTATTTTTTAATCACAACGCCCTATCACCAGGGTGACGGTTCTGTTCAGGAGAATTTTTTAAAATACGTAGCACAAAAACTGACACATTACAAATCTTTTTGACAGGACGAAAGTCTGTCGGTCAGCTAGTTTAGATATAAAAATGAAAGAGAATAATTGGCTTTTTAATAAACGATGGCAGCTGCACGTTCTCTGTAATTTTAATTTTTTTCTCTTTTTTTTCAACCTTCAATTTCTTGCGCCCCCAAATCTTTTTCGTCCTAGGCATGTGCCTAAGCAGAAAAGTGGCTTGGTAGCGGGGGTACGTTACGCCACTGGACAGCGGTCATCACATCACTTTTGCCAATTGACATGCAGTTTGAAATTAACTGTTTTTCGAAGGTAATGTACGGGAATAATATTTGACGACATTAAAATTATCCGGATCATGCTCTTATTAAGACGGTGTCGAGAACGAAATGAGGCCCCACTGAGAGCGAGGTCCTGGACCCGGCCTAGTTGGCCCATGCCTTGAACGTACCTAACTACAATACAATACGACTTTAATTATAAACCGCACAATTATCAGATAA
>BMAO01026894.1:0-49372 GCA_019973975.1 Trichonephila clavata | reverse complement strand
TTTTGTATTAAAAATGCGTGCTATACGTCAACCATATTTCTTTTTTTTGCAAATGCTTCTACGTTGTACAAAATTCTTTACTCAAAAGAAGGAAAATAAATTAAGATTTACTCGAATGATATTGTTCCGTAACTACATTAAATAAAAATTAATAAAATCGCTTCTAAATATATATAAAAAAAATTCGTTAATGATTCTGTTAGAAGAGTGTTTATATCTGCTTCATTATATGGCTGTATTGCGTGCTTTTTGAAACGAATACTATTTCTGGTTGTAATGTATAGCTACTCCAGAAAATAGGTTTTATTTTTTCTTAAAATTAAAAGCAGTGTCTTTTATTAGTTGAAAAAATGCCCAGATTTTTATTTATTTTTTGTCCGAAGTAAAAGAAACAAATAATATGAATAAAATGAATTCAAATGGATAAAATTTCTGTGCAGTTACTTTTAATTGTTATAATAATGTTTTAATTTGTTAGAATTAAAGCTTTATGTGAAATGTTTTGTTTTCGAATTTTACAGTCCTCTTATTGATTCTTGGATGTATTATATGACATATATATATATATATATATATATATCATATAATACATCCAAGAATCATAGAAAAATAAAATAAAAAAATAGTTAAGGCAGTTCAGAAAATAATGAGAATTATAAAAATGTGGACAAATCACAGAAATGACATAAATTTGTGTTACATGAAGTTAAAAAAATCTAAAATATATAAAATACGCGTGGCTTTTATAGAAAAAACCCATCAAAATTATATATTGAATCAACAGAGTTTTACTGGGGAAAGATAAAGCAGGTTTCAAAATAATATACATCAAATAAAATTTAACTGAAAAAAGAAATTACATACTACATTTTATAATTACAGCTCCTATGCAAGGTACTTAAATCAATTTAATTTAGGGGATTAAAAAATATACAAACTTGACATTAACTGAAGTCAAAACATTAACTATACTTAGCAGTTGGTGCCCTTTTTAAAATAGATAATGACTGCAGCATGGACATCCTATACTCGGATCGTGCCATGGATGTTGCCACGGCAGTGATTCACGCCTTTGGCAATTTTTGACTTATTTCTATATCTTTATTTTGTTATATACCTTTGCACTCTGCCATACACGACAACAACAACAACTCATATAACGGAAAAGATATTGCAATATTATTATTAACGAAAGTTAAAAAAAACCAAAAGATATAAATTAAATCAATTTAAGTTTGTGTTGCTGAAAAAGCAAAAGTACTTCAAATTTACGTCAAACAAATATAAATGCAAATTTGAATACAAACGCATTTTTTCGATGTGTATAATTTGCATCTGCTTTTTAAAGCTGCATTTTTAAATAACGGTTATATTTCACCGCATAATAGGCCTTTCCTTTTTACGAAGAAACCTGAAATGTACGTAAGCAATGTTCTTATGTTTTGATGTCATTTATTTGAGGTATCATTCTTGGCTTTTGAAAAAATAGTACCCTTCTAGAATTACAACCCTTTAAGTCCGGGGTGGGCATTACGTTGATCGCGATCTACCGGTGGACCACCAAGACATTTTGGGGTGACCGCTTAAAAATTTTACCAGTTTATAATTATACTAGCTGTTACCCGCCCGCTTCGCTGGGTATTTCATGATGTTTTATAAATTTTTACTGCTTATATATATGTATAAATTATTGATATCTAAGTCCTAGCATTAAGAATTCGATTGAATTGAAAAATATACTTATACCTGTAACTGTCACCTGTTGATAAAAAAAAGGGCAGAACTCATCTAATTTGTATTTTCTAAAAATCACTAAAATTGAAGCATAGAATGATGTTTGCTCTTTCGTAACTCAAAAACCAAGTGGATTCCCGCAAAACCAATTTTCGGTGGATTTCTACTCCGTAAATTGAACATGCAAACCAAATTTCAAGTCTAAATCTAACAGAAAAAAAACAAAAGTTTTACTATCAATATCCCCGTAATCCTGTTGAGAGCCGTTTTCCAAAATTACCGCTCTTAGCGGATTTCAATTCAACAAAAGAAAAATGCCAAACCAAATTTCGTTATTATAGTCCTTGTAGCTCGAAAAAAGTAATTTTTTTTTGTCAATACGTCCCAGTAACCCCTGCTACCCCCCAGAACTTGATTTGCTTAAAATTTATTCTTAGTGGATCCCTATTCAACAAAAGAAACATGCTTAACAAATTTCAAGTATATGGGTCTAACAATTAAAAACAGGAATTTTTTTCTGTAACTCCTCTTGACCCCTCGCAAACATCTTTAGGGGTCAATTTTCATTTTACTCTTTGTTAGAGGAACTCTATTTCATGAAAGGAACATGCCTACCAATTTTCAAGCAGGATGATCAAGTAGTTTAAAAATGGAAATATTTATCGATTACGCCTCTTAATCTCCCGAAATTAAACTTGGTAGTTGATATTCGCGAAACCCATTTTGTAGCGGTTCTCTACTTTACGAAAGGAATCTGCTTATCAAATTTCAAGACTGTACGTCTAACAGTTTAAAAATGGGGATAATTGTCTATAACGCCACTTGAGCCCCCGCAACGCAACTTCTGGGTCTGTTTTCACAAAACCCATTTTATAGGGGAATTGCACTCTATGAAAGGAATCTGCTTAGCAAAATTTGAAGACTGTGCGTCCAATTAATTAAAAATGCAAAAAAATTATCAATAACGCCCCTTGTACCCCGCAACACCACCTAGGGGTTGATTTTCACAAAACACATTTTGCAGTGTATTTCTATCCTATGAGAGAATCTGCTAACCAAATTTCAAGACTGTGAGTCTTATAGTTTAAAAAAAGAAATAATTATTTATATCTGCCCTTAACCCCCGCAACTCCCCTTGGGGGTCAATTTTCTCCAAACCCGTTTTGTAGCGGATATTTACTCCATGAAAGAAACATTCCTACCAATTTTCAAGCAGGTAGGTCAAATAGTTTAAAACGAAAATATTTATCTCTTACGCCACTTATTCCCCTGCAACGCCACTTAGAGGTCTGTTTTCACAAAACCTTCTTATAGCTGATCTCTACTCTATGAAAGAAATCTCTTTATCAAATATAAAGACTGTGCGTCTAATAGTTTAAAAATGGGAATAATTATCTATAACGCCCCTTAAGTCCCCTCAACGCCACTTGGGGGCAATTTTCACGAAACCCATTTTTAGCGTATCTCTACCCTATGATAGGAATCTGCTTACTAAGTTTCAAGACTGTACGTCTAATAACTTAAAAATAGGAATTTATAACGCCCCTTAAACTCCCCCGCAAACGCAACACCCCTTGGGGTCAATTTTCCCAAAACCCATTTTGTAGCGGATATTTACTCCAGGAAAGAAACTTACCTACCAATTTTCAAGCAGGTAGGTGAAGTAGTTTAAAAACGGATATATTTATCTATTACGCCCCTTAATCCCCGCAACGCCACTTAGAAGTCTGTTCTCACAAAACCCGTTTTGTAACTGATCATTATTCTACGAAAGGAATCTATATATCAAATTTAAAGAGAGTGCGTCAAATAGTTTAAAAATGGAAATAATTATCTATAACGCCTCCTAAGCCCCTGCAACGCCACTTGGGGGTCTATTTTCACCAAACTCATTTTGTAGCGGATCTCTACTCTCTGAAAGGAATCCGCTTACCCAATTTCAAGATTGTACATCAAGTAGTTAAAACATGGAAACAATTATTATTAAAGCCCTTAACCCCCCGTAACGCCCCTTGCGTTTCGAATTTCGGAAAATCCGTTCTTAGCTGATGTCTACTCTATCAAAGGAACATGTCTACCAAATTTCAAGTCTGTAGGTTGAATAGTTCCAGAGATTTCGTGATTAGTCAGTCAGTGAGTGATTCGCTTTTCTCCTTTATATATATAGATACGGAAAAATCAAGGTTGGATGACAGTACGCAGACTAAGCCTTCTACTGACTATCTCTACAGAAACTAACTTAAGATAAAAATATTTTATATTTTAATGTATTTTGAATTTTTCATAATATATGCATCATTTGATTTTATTATATTTTGGGCTATTATTATTAAGTTTTAATCGTGTTTTGCTTTTAACGCGGTTTTAAGAGAAGTACATATTTCGTACTTGTTAAGTTATAATAACCTCTTTTCCTTACCTCATCACACCTACGACATTGGGCAGTAAGTAGCATACACAAGAATGTTTGAAGGGAAGGGCTCGAGGGTTATGGGTCTACCATTTTTGTATCATACCCCAATACGCAGCCAAATATTTTTTTTTTTTTGATTTTGTCGATTGTCGGGAACAAAAAACAACAAAAAATAACTGAATAAATAATTAAAATTAATGAATAAAAAAATACTAATATCAAATACTTAATTACATTTTACATACTATATATACATGGGACTATAATGAATCGGAAGAAAATGAAGGGTTATGAGAGGGAGGGTCCGGAACCGTGGATCCCACCCCCGCCTTTGTATGCGCCATTGACACTGGGTGGACCGCAACGCTTTGAAAATATCAGAAGTATCCTGCACTGTGGAAAAGTCTGCCCACCCCTGCTTTAAGTCCTTAAAGTATGTATTTTCTTTTAAATAAGCAGTATTTCGATGTATGTAGAAGTCTATTTTTTCTATGCTCATCTCTTTTTTTATTTTCAAAACTGCCTTTTTTATACCCGGCGTTTAACGCGCACTCGTAAATTCCGAATTTGCTTTTTGTGTTAAAACTGCACGTTATACGTCATATTTTACGGTAAATTAAAATCGTTTAAAACAGATGATTCAAAGAACAATCCTTTAATGGAAAAACTAAATAAAACAGGTAAACTAAAGCAGTTTAGTTCAGGATAACTTTGCTTGGTACAGATATCGAAAATGTAAGTGAGAAATCAAACCAAATCAAAATTAGCAGCGAACACTAAATTTCAGTTGTTAGAAGATTAATTGTTTACGATGAACTAACTATTCAGAAAATTATTGTAATTCTTTCACAAAGATTAAACGAATGAGTAAATACACCGGTTAATTAATATAATTATAATAAAAGTACGAAAAAAATCGGCTCTTTTCCAATAAATCTACATGAAGTATTGTTATTCAGTTGCAGTTTGTATTTACACGAAATGCAATGTGCATTTTTATTATAAAATGAAAGAAAATATTAAGTGACAGAAAATGTAATAGGAATTTCTCTTTTACTTGTCTTTTCTGTTCAAACGCGTTCACATCTATGAATGTACCGTAAAATCCGGCATATAACGCACGCCTATAATTTCCAGCTGCATTTTTTTAATATTAAGGTGTATTTGCCGTATAACGTGCGCCCTCTTTCTTGCGAAGAAATTTACAATGTACTTCGGCAATTCTATTATATTTTAAAGCCATTTATTCGAGGTATTATCCAAGGATTTTGGAAAAATAGTACATTTATAGTGAAAAAACTCTTTAAATTCATAAGATACGCCATTTCTTTTTAAAAAACTGTATTCCTATCTTTGTAGAAGTCTGTTTTTTTTATGCACATCTCTTTTTTTTTTTTTTTTTTGGAGCTTTTATTTTTATACTCGGCGTATAATGTGTACCCGTAAATTTCGATCTTATTTTTTTTGTTAATATTGCGCGTTATACGCCGGATTTTACCGTAAATTTTTTACTATAAGGAATTTCCGTTATATGAATATTTTTAATTAACTTTTGTAAAGATATATTTTAAACTTAATTTAATTATGTATTTATTTTTTATCGTTATATTTATATGCTATTTACATAAAATTTTACTTGAAAATCTGGAAATACAGAAAATTGTTTCATGTACTTCAAAATAATTTTCTTTGTCTGCTTTTATCTTCTCTGTGTTTATATAATATAAATACCATCTTATTGATTTTTAATTAAAAGTCCGAGTTTTGCAAATAGTTTCAGAAGTTTGAATTTTAATTAAAGCTGAATGAATCATAATACGTGAATGCAAAATGCTCATGATTATTCAGAGACAATAAAATACTCAATATACGTTATTTTTCTGGAATTTATGATACCGATTTTTTTTAAAAATAAAGCAATTTACATTTTATGCGAAGTCGAACTATTATAAAATATCTATCGTATTAAAATTCGTTGTAACATTATTAACGTATATGTGAATTTATGCTATTTAAAATAATTACTTATGTAAAAAAATAATAATTTTCTTATCGTTATAGATCATATAATACATTCGATTTTGAAAAGCAGTAAAAGCAGTTTTTAGTTATGTTTATACAACAATTACAATGAAGTTTGTAATTTTTTTTACAAAAAGGGAACTTAAGTGTAAAATTTAATAAAATAATTTGTGTAGAAATGTTGTTTTTTCATCTCCATCACATTAAAGTCCAACTTGTAACTTGTCCCATTTCGATTGGTTGTAAATTGAAGAATTTGAATCGAAAACTGATTGATTTCCAGTCTAGTTCAATATGGATTCAGAAATTTATTGAAACAAGGAAAAATTAGGAGATGTTGAAAGAGAAACATTAACAAGAAATATAAGTAAAAATGCCAAGAACGAAATTTTCGAAACATGGAATTCGATTCCAGTCCCATTTAAATGTTTGCAGAAGCTGTTTCATTCTATTTTAACTATATTTTCATCTGTTTATGCCTGTGAGTCATTATTTTTAGAGATAAATAATATAAGACTCGCTCAGAAACCGCTTTGGCAGATGATTACAATTCAGCATGAATTCTTCTCGATCTTACAAACCTGATATAAGTTGTCATCTAATCTTCAACAGCAAAAGTTACACTAATATCCCTTTAATTTAAATTACACGTATAACTAAAACATTTACTACTATACAGTGCAAAATGTATTTTTTCGCAGTAAATAGTTTTGAGTTGTTAGTATTTAATTTTAATATTTTCCAATAATTACAAGTCAAAGTTATTTGACGGCTTGAATCTATACCTCATCAAACAATTCTTTACAAAAAATGACACGTTGCCCCAAAAAGGTTTGACACCCCTGAAATATACATTAAAGATAAATTAGTACTACATTAAAAACTTGATATTTCATTGATGCATGTGAGAATATTTTATAATTTCTCTTGAATGATATTGCAATAAATTGGTTCTCTTTGCCCCCTCATTCGCAATGTTAAGTTCTTGCTTTAATTGTTATAAAAAAAATGCCTCGAATGTTCTTTCCTTTGTTAATTAAGATTTTATTCAATTTATTTTGAAAAAAAGGACAGTTATTATACTTTTTTAGAAAAAATTCATACTCCAGAAAATTAAAAAATTTTAAAAAATGCCAGTGCAACTTAATTGAAAAAAGCATATCTTGAAAATGTTCGTGTTCTTTACTCATATTTATTTGTATTTTTCCATATAACAGTCAGAACATTGTTCAAAATTTGCCTCTTAATAAAATTTGTCACCCCTTGATAAACATATATAAAAAAGTGTATACTTGTGCAAGAAAAAAAGTATATTAATTTTCTTATTGTTATTGCTCAAATAATAGAAGGGTTTAAAAAAATAGTATTTAGATATACTTATGTATTAAATACATGTATAATGTGAGAGAATTTTAAAAAAGTGGCTTTAATATAAGACGCAAAAATTGATTCGCTCTGAAAAATATTTTTAATCTCCTTTACATTATAGTCCAAATAACAACTGGAGGAAGCTAACTTTGCATTATGCAGATTCTCGCTGATTAGTCACTTTATGAATACCAATTCCTAAATATCTCATTACATTACTTTTTGCCTTTATTTCGACCATGAAATTACTTGGCACATGATCTATACTTCTTGACAGACCGTTTGTTAAACCAGAAATCATTTTTCTATAATTGCTTTTATTGATGGTGTAAAATTCAATAGATGTGCAAATAGATGTCGGATGACAATTTAAACTTCATTCTACAATTACTTTATTTGTATATAAACAGAAGTTTCTCTGCGCCGTTTTTTCATTTTTTCCAATTTCCTTCAAAATGCTTAAGCTCCCCGATATTACTTTAATGACTTTATCAAAATATAAAATAGTGGAAAAATACCATTTTGTCTAAAAAGTGTTTGCCCGTAAAATCAAAAATATAAAATGTTTTATAAAAGTGATAATCTATTAAAAGCTATTATTTCATAATTCAAAAGTATTGCCATTTTAAATTGCTTCACATGTTTCTATATACATGTTACTTTTATAGCTTTTGACTCTGTTTATAACGTTTACACTGTTACACCAATTTTTCCCTTGTAAATCTGAAAATATATACATACACATAGAAATTTGTTTGATATACAACGGAATATTTTTCTTTATCTGCAAGTAACGTCTTTGTGTTTTTATAATATCTAACAATAATTAATCAATTAATTTTTAACCAATTAATAACTATCTATTATCAATTATGGTGAAAAAAGTATTGCAAATTTTTTCAAATCTTTTAATTTTATTCAAAGCAACGTGATTACAAGATGCACCTGATTACAAAGCAACGTGATTACAATTTTGCGTGATTACAAGATGCACCTGATTATCAAAAGATAATAAAATCGTTATTTTATGATATTTTTCTGGAATTTACGATATCAGCGTGAGAAAACTTGAAGAATACTTGAGCAATTCTGTGTATACAGTTATCTCTTGCACGGTGGTGACATCACAAAAAGTATGTTACACTGTAGAATATTCAGCTGAATATCCAAAACCTGAATACGAAATGAGAAATTGAAGATTTCAATACCTATAAAATTGAAAATATGAATAAAAGATTATTGATTTCGATTGAATCAAAATATACAAATTGTTTGTTAAGCTGACTGTTTTTATGTGGCATGCGTGTTACTGATTCTCAGCAGAAACGCCTTCATGACAAAGTTGGAGACCCCGTGGATTTCTATTAATTAAATATTCGTCGTCAACACTCTTTATGACTTTTTTTTCTTTTCTAAGGAGGTTTTCTTTGCCACGTACTGCTAAATGAATCACAAGAGTCCCTCGTCTAGTTTCTAAATTCTTGAGGTAGTTAAGCTGAAAGGAACAAATAGTGAGTGTCGAAGTAAGTTGATTTTTCGGTAATAGTTAAAAAGATTCATAGAAAAGTACTTGCTATTTATTTATTCCTACTTTTTTGTATTTTTAATTCCTTCAGTATTTCGAAGATGTAAAGAGCCACAAATTCAATTTTTAGCGATATAAACTGAAGCATAAATATTCACTTATTTTATTAAAAACATTGTTTTAAGTAAGATTTTCCTGTGTTTCATGAAGAAATGAAAATTCACATGATACTGCCATTGATTTCTTAAAAAAAATACTATGCAATTATTTTAAAGTTTATTCATTTATTGTATTAAGTATCTAAGTAAATGAAACAAAACAAGTTTTCCCCTTGTTTTAGGTTCATTCACTTTCAAAAGAGGAGCTTGTTTTCCCTTTTTTATATTTTGTGAATAAATTTCAATTTTTTTGTGAATGATTGTAATTTGAATATTTTGAAATGGATTTTTCTTCGAATCATGTATGGTGTTGCTGATGATTTAAACCACAGATTCTCAAGTTTTATTTTTATTTATTTATTTTTTTTGCAGTATATTTTTAGCAATTTTAAAAATTGGGGCACACTAACAATAAAATAAGTTTAAAATATTTTACTTATTAGTAATACACTACATAAACTAGCTCATGATAATAATTTAAATGTTGAATAAAATGATGTGTATGACACACACACATAATGTTGAGTAACCAAGTACAAATTAGTTATAAGAATGCATTTACGTGAAATTTCAGCTTGATAATTTTTGATAATTTCTTTTATATTGGATCGTGAGAAGGATAATGCCAGTCTCATTTCGTCATTCACATTTAATAGTCTCGATCTTTTTTTTATTTTGATATTTGTTAATGTTAAAAATCCAAATCTCCGCAAATAATATTTAGAAAATTATGACAATTTCTTACAGCTATTTTGGGTATTATGAGATAATCACTTCTAATTTTAATCCAAAATGAATCAATTGACTCTTTCGAATATTTTGAAATGAAATCTTGCGATTATTAAGGAGCGAAATTAGTTTCTCCTCTTCATTCAAAGTTAATTTATATACAGATGTATCCTTAACAAGTTGGTTACGAACCCAATTAAATTTTTTCATATCCATCTATCCAGGAAAGGATGTTAAATATACAAAGAATATCCTTAGTTTTTTTCTATAAAAGGGTCAAACGATTCACTGGAAGGATTTCAGATTTATTTTTTTCACTGAGTATAGTAAATAATTTAAAACAAATTTGGCGGCACATAAGGCCACGGCACAGTGGTCAAGAATCATTTATTTATGATTTTTCAGTGAATAAATTTTCATTTTTATGAAGTATTTTATAATTTTTTAAATTTTACTCAACACTAATTTTGTTATATATATGTTCACATACAAAAATGAATATTAGTTTAAAATGATTTTTTAAAAATTTTTTATAAGCAAATAATGTTAAAAAAGAAGGAAATATTGTAGCACAAGCACTGCAATAAGTAATATATGCTACTTTGTAGACAATTCGTTTTACATTTTCATCTTAAAAACAGTCTTGGAAATTCTAGTTGTGAAAATCTTTTAAAGTTTGATTTTAGTTCGTAATAAATTATACTTGGGGGTCTTTGGGGATAAATTTTTATATAATCTCATTTTGTTAATGCAAAGAAAAATATTCTGTGAAATAAGTTTGATCTTATTTTACTCTTTGTTTAATTCTGACTAATTTTAACAAAATGTGTGAAGACATGATTAAGTTATCTTTAAATATTTCATTATAAATGAATATGTTCAATTTATTTTTTCAAAACTGAGTTTTACAAACTTTTTTTTTAAACTTCGACACTATTTAGCTGAGTTTTTCTCAAGTTGACTCGTAAAAAATTTCCTATATTTCATTGCATGATTTTTTTATTTGCATAGGATTTATCCCCCCCCCCTCTATGTCAGGCTTCGGCAACCTATGATACGTGATACAATTCTCTGCGGCACTATACGCCTTTCTACAAAGTTATCAGGAAAAATTAAATCGCTCACCTATTAGCACCGTCCTTCTCTGCGCATTACTCATTTTTTCTCTCGTTTCGACAGGTTCATCGTGTCTACACTAGGGTTTGCAGCCCTGGGATCCCGGGTTTTTCTTAAATTCCGAAATCCTGAAATTTTATTTTGGTATGAATTATATTTAAAAAAAATTTTCTCATCAAAATTTTCTATAATAAATTTATCTTTAGAAAATTTATATTTTTTTTCTGAAATATGTACGTAGAATTATTTTGTGCAATAATTTCTTCGTATTGTTAAATACATTGAAAAATAATCTAACGGAACAATTTTAAACTCTGAGTACTAGACTACTAGACGAATTTTAATTTTTTGCATTTCATATACAGTGTACAATGCACTATTTACTGAAAGATTGCTTATAATAAGGTGACCAATCGTCCTCATTTAGAGGGGACAGTCCTTCCTCAGAAAGAGTTCTTCTTTTCAAAATTTAAAACTTATCGGTTAATCACTATTCAGAGATGCCATGCCAAACTGTTACGCATCTGTTTGAAGAAATTAGAATACTGAATGCATATTTAAATTCTGATTAATTAGAACGATGGGAAAATCAACATATTAAAATTGATAAAAGATGGGTGGAAATATTTAACCATTTCAAAAATGAACACATTCCATATGAAAATTTAGCTAATCTTGTTGAATTTACGTTTTGTTTGCGCAGGAACTCATGCAGCAGTTGAAGATGTTTTTTCAAGTGGTCATGAGTTTTGGACAAGTGAGAAATCAAGCTTAAATGTTGATTCTTTAGATGCTGCACTTACCGTAATATTTTATATGAAGGATATTTCTTGCTCCGAAATTTCTGATGTATGAGAAAATGAAATATCGACAAAAAAAATTTCATTCAATGGTAAAATACTCATTTAAGTAAATAATTAAAAATGATCTAAGCGTAATTAGTGTATTTTTGTTTGAGTTGATTAAATGTTTCATATATTTACATTGCAACATTTTCTTAAATTTTTCGTCTCCCTTTTCATTGTAAAAGAAACTGGTCACCAAACGTACAAAAAGCAGATAAGATCAGTAGATTTATCCCATGATGATATTCAAATGTTATTTGATATAATTACCGCTCTTCTACCAGTAAAAACAACTATTGAAGCACTTTGCCGTATAAATAGCGATCCGTTTACCACTGACATAGACATAAAGTTAATGCTAAAGAATCTTAATGTATCCGAATACATGCGACAACTTTTTTTTTTATAAAAAAATGGATGTATGGAGATTTTTTTGTGGTTCTTATATTTGCTTAGTACATGTTAGGAAAAATATGTAAAAATTAAGAAGAGAAAAAGAAATTATTATTACTAAAATGGGAAAAAATTGGCAAACAATTAGAAAAAATGCCATAAACTGGGACCATTCTGTACTAAAAGTTTATAAACAAATTGTTCATTTTTCAATTCTGATGTGGTGTTATGTTATTCATTTTTGAAATCCCCTGCGGGATAAGAGATATTTTAATTTTTACAAAAACTAGAGCACTTTATTTTAGTTATTATATGAAATTCCTTAAAAAAACCATGATTATATTAACATAAGGGACTGTAAATTTTGTAATAAAACAGTGATTGATAAATATGAAGGTTACAACACTTCTACTATTATACAAAATAAATACAAAAATTTTCCGTTAATTATTTTCAAAATCTTTTTAGCAATCGCTGTCCCCGTTTGAGCATTTAAAAAAAAACACATTTCGAGTAAAAAGCGTTTTTAATTAATGCTTAAAGTAATCTTGCTTAAAGTAATGGCATCTGCTTTTACTAAAACACTTGAATTCTTTGTTCTAGTGAACGGAAAATAATACACTTGGTATTTTTATAAAGATAATAAAATGGTTTATAAAATAAAAAAAATTGTAAATTTTGTCAAAATTCACAATTTTAGAGTAGTAGGATACCTTAAAAATGCAAACAGTGCTATAAATAAAAAAATATATGCAGCTCTTATTTTTCGTATGGGAGAATGTGACACAGATCTAAGCGGTTTACTGCAATAAATACACAATAGTATAAGCAACGTCTCAGGAATAGATATTGGCTCAGTTCAAATAAGGTAATACTTGAAATTGATTCACATTCTGATTCAATAACTGAATCAATTTGTACACATAATATTATGTTTAGCAGAACTAGATAAAGCTATCAAAGAGGGATATGCACCAATGCAGACTTTTAAACTGGAGACACTGGCATCAAAAATTAAAAAAGAATCGATTTGTTTCAATAAATAATAATATTAAACCAATTTTTTAAATATGTTTACAGTTTTATTTAATAAGTTCAGCTGTGCTAATGTGTAAGTATTTTTCATAAATAGTCCAATCCTGATCCTGGGATCAATCGCGGAATCCCGAGATTTGGATAATGTAATCCCGGGACTGAAGATATAACACGGGATTGCAAAACCTAGTCTATATGTTACCGGCAAAGTATGAAATCTGGCATTCTATAGAATGCCTAGGCATTCTATACAATGCCTAAATCAAGCCGGCAATGTATGAAATGATTCCTATTTCACACATTGCCTAGGCATTCTATAGAATGCCTAATGAGAAACCGGCAAGGTATGAAATACATCTCAGATTCATATCAAATATTGTCAATTGGCAAGGTATAAAACTTTTAACGCGTGTCTCAGGCTCAGAATCTGTTAGTTGTACATTGCTGTTTGTTCGTAAATGTCAAAATACTCAATTTTACTTAAACTTAGTCAACAAAAAATTGGTTTTTTCCTGTGCTACCTGAAAATGGAGAAGCAAGCTATAGTGTTGGAGAAGGAGACATGGTCTATAGCAGGGGTCGGCAACCTATGTCACACGAGCCACATGTGGCACGAGGAACAATTCTCAGTGGCACTTTGCACTACTCAACACATTTATAAATTTTTGAATTCTTTCAAAAATGCCCTACTGTGTGGTTCGCTGAATCATATTGGTAGATTGGTTTGACACGCAACAGCTAAAAGGTTGCCTACCCATGGTCCATAAACATGAAACAACTATTCAACGGTTAGTTGCCTAAAATTCGAGTTGATGCTCCAAAAAAAAAAAAGGTTTTTTCTTAATTGAAATTATTTACTAGAAGTTAATAACTGATAAAAAAAAAATGCAAAAATGACTACTAAGAAGAAACTCAGGGACTATTGATTGCTGAATAGCTATGATGTGATGTTTGCTGAAAATAAAAGTAAACTGTTAAAGAAAGCGTCAACACCATAAAACAGTGATCCCCAACCCTTGTGTCGTGGATCAAAGGGTATCTGGTCACTCAAGGAGCATTAAATTATTTCCATTATATTTACTGGGGTGTATTTTTCTCGTGTTTTTGCGACTTTCCATGGAAATCACTTTATATTTTATGTGAAATCATTTTATAATTATTTTTTGGTGCAACTTAATTTTACTCTGAAGGCATGTTTAAATACAATTAAATTATAAAATCAAAACAATTTAAAATATAAATAATCAACATCCCACCCTCAGCGGGCTGCCGTAAAATTATCAAACGTTGACTGGTCCAGAAGAGAAAACTGTTGTGAAGAACTGCTATACAGTATTACGTCATGGATTCTTTTTTTCCCCAATGGGGCTGCAGATTCATATTTTTACCATTTTCAGACCTAGTACATTCTCCAGGGGCTGGTATCCCTTTTTAGCACGGCACCATGTAAATGATACCAATTGCCGACGGTAATTTGGGCACCCAGTTTGACGATGTGAACTTATTCTAGGAATTTAATTTGCCAAGAGCATAATTAATTTCATGATTCTGGGATATGATAGAATTTTGAAAGAACTTTCAACCAAATGCAAAAATATTACACATTATGATATTGAACTGTACATACACCTACGTGAAATTTGCCAGAAAAAAACAGAAAATTATTTTTGAAAAAAAGGTATTGTGTAATACAAAACATTGATTTTTTTTCCGAATATCAATATATTGGCACTTGTAATGAGTGAGAAACAGGACGGTTTCTATCAACTTGGAACTTCTGAAGGAATTTTAATACCAAGTATATGCGAAATCACAATTTAACAGTAATTTTTTTAATGGCAGTCTCATTATTTTGTCAGAATAACATTTGTACCTTTAGGAATGTAAGTCATCGATATAATATCCTTATCATGACCTCTTTTCATACTTTGCCTAAATAGCTTTAGGCATTGTATAGAATGCCTGGGCATTCTATACAATGCCTAGGCAAAGTATGTAATCAATCTCATATTTCATACTTTGCCTAAAAACGTCCGGCATTGTATAGAATGCCTAGGCATTCTATAGAATGCCGGCATTTCATACTTTGCCGGTAACATATATACTAGTATGGAGTATGATTTCAGTCGAAAGTAGTATTTAGTTAGATTAGGGTAGTTCTCTATAGATTAATTTTAACTGTGCTACATGTTTTTAGTTTTATTGTACAAATTTGTATTTTATTCGTCATATTTACTGTTATTTTACGTGTATTTTATTTGTCATTAAGTTTTAGTGTAACTATTGTGTGACAATTCATACTTACATATTTTATCATAGGGCCTCTGAAAATGAAGGCTTGATGTTCCCGGTTCTCAAGACCCTTGGACAATGAAAATGGACTCTTACAACACAAAGACCATGTTAAATGTGTATTATATCACGAAATCTTCGTATGAACAGGCAACCCTCCTCTCTAAGCTTGTACACCACGTCAAAAGGAGTTGTCATCGCCGGAAAGATTTAGTTTTTAGGAAGAAAAAAATGTATGACATCTTTTTTGATTTTTTTTTACTATACATATCTAGGTGAACAAATTTTCTCTCATATGAAAAATAATTTGGGTCCACAAAGAATTTGTTTAACAGCAATACATTCAGAATCATGTGCCATTTTTTTTAAAAACATTTAGACTGTCACAAATTGTACCCCTAAACTCAGTGGTGCAACAGCCCATGAAGGCCAAGGCCTGCTGTGCCTATGACCTAGGCCACTGAAATTCTTTAACAAATGTAAATAATTTATATATAAGTAATTTAATTAATTACATTTTATCTTGTTTATTTCTTATTTTAATAAATATGTCTATAAAACGTACAAAATGCATGATATATGTAGAATTTTAATTTTTTAAAACTACATTGAGGAAATAGTTATAATTTATGTTAATAAATTGATTTTTATTTGAATGTTAATAAATATCTTTAAATAATTAATAAATAGTAAAAGTCTATATCTGTATTCTTTATTTCTATTTCATTACCCATCATGCACTGCTGCGGGAATAGAATTGTTTCAAATATTTCATACTGTGTGGCACCCTAAATTGTATTAGCAGATTAGTGTGTGGCACGCCATTCTACAAGGTTACGAAACCCTGCTCTAAGTACTGAAATTTCAATTAACCAAATGTGGGTCTGGTAAAGCACTGCAAATTAATGAGACGGTTTACATGAAAGTGCATTTGATAAATGATAAAGAATGAGATAAAAAAAAATTCGTACTATCTATACAAATATATTAACTTAAGATTGTTTAACTAAATGAAGAAAATCAGGGAAGCCATTACATTATCTTTACTTTTTTTTAAAAGTATAGTAAATTAAAGGTGAAATATACTTGGATAATTAAAGTATTCACTGATTCTATGAATGATTCAAATGTCATTTTGTAGATTTCAAGGAAATGGAAACAATATATTATTTTTAAATGGTTTCCTGTATACGTACATAAAATGTTTGAGTTTAGGATGACTTTTTAGTCAAAAGAGAAAAATATTTCTTTTTCTTTGGAAATTATGAACTAAGCAATTGTTTTGTTTGTAATAAATATAGTGTGTTCCTCAAACATAGCATAACACAAACACATAGAACACAAAGATTTAATTATATCCTTATGCTTATTGACAGTTTCCGTAGAACAAAAGCTTTTTAATTCTCATTGAAATTGAAATATTTACGGTTATCCTTTTAATCAAAATGTTTTAGCAGGGAATTCCCTATGTTTTGCTGGTTTTTATTTTTTTTTTCAAGGAAGCGCTGTGTGTGTGTGTGCCCATAAAATATTATAAATAAATTATATATACTTTAAAAGTCACGTAAAAAGATTGATGTAATTTGATAATACTTTAAACATATACTAAATCATAACTGAAGTGACTATTAAATTATTTAAAATATAGTGTCTAAAAATACTATCGAAATTTTTTGTTCTGTTGTTCTGTGCTGTAATTTTATATTTTCTGTAATGTATTCATGACTCAAATCACACGTATTAATTAAAAAATTTGACACAATTTTTAAATTTTTATTCACTTAATCCCCTATTTCTTAATCTTTTATTTTCGTTTTAATTCAGTTAAACTATATTTAATTTAGTTAAACATTTAAATTGCGGTCTACCTTTATTTTGAAGTATTCGTCTTCTTTTGATACATTTAGCAGGTTTTCTTAAATTTGTAAGTAACAAGAAAAATCACCACAATATAAGTAATGAATATATTCAATGAATAACAGCATATAACAGTTTCGAAATGATGTTTTTTCTTGTTAATTGAGTTGCCTTTTACTAATTTTTATTTTCATTTTAAACATATCACATTCCTCTTGATTTTTTCCCGTCAATATATTATAATTGAAAAAAAAAATATTTTTTCAAATTTTGCACAACTTTAATGGAAGTATAATTGTTTGCTTTTTAAAATAGTATATTTAGACCTTGTTAATAGTTTTGAAGTATAAAAAAATGAAAAGTAAAAAAATTTCTTTAAAACTTTTTTTACTATTAACTTATAACGTCATTACACAATTTATATGACATAAAAGCTCGTCGCGAGATTAATGTACTCTTATTTACTTAGTTTGAAATTTTTACAAATTAAAATCAAACTTTTCAATTCATTTAATTTTCTTGTTTATCTGCAGAGGTAAATCTTGCGACGTTTTTATATCAAATAAATCGTGTAATAACGTTACAAATTGATAGTAAAAAAATTTTTAAAGAAAAAGTTTATTTTATTCTTTTTAGCGCATTTAAATAAAAGTTTCTTTTTAAAAAAGTTTTTTTTAAATTTTAATTTATTTTTTACTTTTTAATTATCACTGGACAGGTTTCTCTGTCTGTTTATCTTATTCAACTCATCATTGTTGCTTTTTCGAACAGTCTAGCTAAATTAATTCTCGCAAAAAGGGTACTAGACGAAAAACACAATTTTTTTCTTAAATCCGTAATTTTTAAGCAATTTTTTCAATCTTCGTACAGCTCTTGGGTAATATTGTTCTACACACGAAAAATAAAAGTTTCATGAGATTATGTTTATAAATGACGAAGTTAATAAATGTTTAATTAAAATTTTGAGTACTTTTTGAAAAATCGTAAAAAACGTTTTCGGCATTTTATTTTTTAAATGAGTGATTCTAAAAGAGCAAAGCATAAGCCGTTTTAGTACGGAATGTCGATTCATTTAAACAAAAAAATTCATGCGCAACGATTTAAACATTATTTTCATAAAAACACATCGATTTTAACATTAAAAAAGTCGTAAGAAATACAAATATTATTATTTTGTAAAAAACATTATACCGTATCGGGACGAAATAATAGATCTTTCCGATCCTGTAATTATTTTTTGTCTGAGTTTCATAGATAAAATTTAGATAAATTTTTTAAAGAATTTCTTTAATTCTTCTCAGTTTAACTTGGCAGCGTTGAGAAAGGTATACAATGTACCAATCTACTTGAAAAATAGCTCTACATTTTTTGTTTTGAATTTAAATCCAAGAAAATAGATAGAAATTTGTAAAAAAAATGCATACGTTGTAGAAATAAGATTATTTTTACATTGTAGAAATGTAATTATTTTTTAAACAAAATTAATTAATACAGTCAATAGCGCAACGTTATGAAATTCCAGTTTGGCTGAAAACCGATTTTCGACGCCAACTTTTGTCATTTTGTTGTAACAATTATATTAGTACAACAATGCACTTATCGAAGTTGGCGCCCAAAACTAGTTTTTTGACGTTTTTAATTAATATCTTTTTAATTAATTACAATATTTGAATATAAATGGTCAAAACATGCATTGTCATTCAAACTAAACGTGTATACAAAATTTCAGCTCAATGGGTTGGAGATATCAGCTTCAAAATTGAGTTGCAAGATTCCACCCGAACAAATTACATACATACATACATTGTAAGGTAAATAAAAGCTTGTAAAAATACTAGGTATAGTATATTCCCTAGCAGAAAAGAATCACATTATTAATGTTTTAGTTAAAATTTCAGTTAAATTTTTTTCTCATTAATATTGATAAGCCCCTAATTGCCTTTTAATCACTGAGTAAGGTTATAATTTGATTAAAACAATTGATTGAAACAAAATTAACTTTCCAAAATTTAGATAAATAAATGAAAATAATAATTATGATTCTTTTTCTACATGCATGTTTTTATATTGCATTCTGATCATTTAAATTAAAAGATGAGGTCAAATTCCCTATAAGAAATTTTATATATAGTTTTTATAGTAAGTTCTGAGAGTGTACTTTTCTGAGATATTGTACTTTATAAAATCTTAAAATTATGTTTTGTGTTTGTTTTTTTGAGTCTCTAGTTAGACTCCTTGTGTTCCAACAAGTATAACACAAGGCTTACAAACGTAAGTCAATACTCAATCAATAGTGGTAGGAAGTTTTAAGTACAGGGATACAAGCGCAAGTGGGAATCAAAAGGTAAAAGAAACAAAAATGGATGCAAATACAGTAAACACAGAACAAAATACAAAATTGATCACATGCAAAAACGGAGACGTTCAGTAATTAAAATTATACAATGTTGAAGGTTTAGAAGTACATTGTGATCAGAATAAGATTTTCAAAATACAAATACATAAAAAAGTATACATACACACAAATACTTAAATTATACACAGACATATATATATATACGCACTTGCAAATATACACATATACATACACGTACAGTAAATGTTAGCAAACACACAAAAAATAATAATAAAAAAATTTTAAAAAATTAAAATTTACAATCTAAACAATACGAGAAAAAATGCTATTAATATATGCACAAAACGATGTAAATGAAACTTGCTCTGAACAAAGGCAGAGAAAGGAGGATACTACACTATATTGTTCTTTTGTAGGTAATTCATGAGAGTACGTCTTTCGGAAGAGAGAATTTAACACAAGCAAATATTATTGTCCAGTCATATCAGGGTTTCACTGCGGAATGAGAGATAATAAGCTGAAAACTTGCATAGACCTTTATTTTGTCACTCTAAATGTTGTTTCAAAAGTCTCATAAAGTCTCGTGTCCGCGTCTTAAGATATTCAAGGTCAAAGGTCAAGAAAATCGTGGGTTTTTTTGTGCAAATATCTCGTTTTCTATGGCTTTAATGCTATTTACATTTATTATGAATATTGTAGAGAATAAAGTTTTCTATAATTTTAATTGAAACATTTTTTATACATCAAACCGTTTTTGAGATAGAGGGCGCTGAACGAGGAGTGCTTAACTATCTACAGCATAATGCAAGGTCAACCGTTAGTCACATGATATAATACGCCGTTTAAAGTCTACAAACCTTAAAAATATACATAGTTGCAAACATTTGGCATTTTTTATTAATTACAAGAGAAAAATCAGGTTACCTTATTGTTATATTAACGGTACTTGCGTATTATCGCAACAATGCCAACATTCAAGATAACTCGCCAAATTCGCAACCCCGATTTTGCATGTGTACTATGCGCTGAGTTGGCAACCATGCTCTGAGTTTCATATATTGTCCACTGCTTCTATTGTATCGTTATGCTTGGCATATACCGAGGTGAGGTATACCAATACCGTACTAAAGTTGCCAACTTGCCGAAACTTGCTCTTAGACACAAAAATCAGTATCAGTATTGTTACGTCTACAATAAGAATAAATGATACATAATCGTTTGGCGAAATAGAACGTGAACTACTCAACAAATATAAATGTAATTAAATAATCCATAATTGTTGGGCCAAGTAGTTCATGTACTACTCAACAAGATAAAATGTGTATAATGTTTTGATTTTTGCTGTTGGATTAATAAAGAATTTTACTGTAATAAACTAGCTTTTACCCGCGGCTCCGCTCGCGTTGATGTCTTTAAATAACTGTCAATGTCGTAATTATTATCATTAGAAAGTAAATAATATAATATGGTAATTTTTTTATTACTTGACTGGAACCAATAAATTTTTAAAATTCTAAAACTGAGCTTAGTTTAAAAAAACTGAAAACGCGTAATTTATTATAATTATTAACAACAAAAATTCAATAACTTAAACTATTAATAGCTTTAAAAATCGAAAGTATCTACGTTTAATATATAATTGCTCTTTAAAAGCGCTCAAAACAGAATATTATTATAAGATGCTACTATATACCATATTATATGTTCTTCCGTCAGTTGCAAATATGTGAAGATTTGGGCATTGGGCACACCCATCAGGCTACGTATAGTTGGTCATGGGAAAAACATTGCTTTTCCAAATGCACCCATGATACCTGAAATGTTAGCTTTGTTAAAAGCAACAGTAAAATTGGAAATTGAACTTGTTTGAATTGAAATGGTAGGTCAGTGGGGATACTTGGAATTCGAGGTATGATAACACTATCCCTTTTCATGACAAATGTTCAAATATTGGCACCATTTATATTCTGCATCAGTTTTGTGATCCAAAGCCTCGTTCCTTTACATAGTCGAGGAGCATCGAAATTTTGCATAACTGATACATTTAGTTTTAATTGAAGTTTATGTGAGGGTACACCCGAATGTTCAAGCGAATTTAAGAACTCCGTGGGATATCAAGTACCTTTTCTTTATCCATGATTGTATTAATTGATAAATATTTCTTCATTCCCCCGTTCTCCCCTGCACGTCGTTTAAATTTTCAATGTTGATTTTATGGACAATGTCATTGTTAGGCACCAATATTGATCTTGCTCGCAACCACTGTTCCCAATTTAAATTTTGTTGCAAGCCCGGGTAAATTTGATCAATAAAATTTACATCATTTTCTTCTACATTACAAAATTCTCTGGAAGTGAAATATAATCTCCAGAATTTGCGTTCAAACATCCATAACCGATTTTCAATTGCGTCTACGCATAATGTTCCGAATCTACGTCATTATGACGATGCACTCTCATATTCGTTTTCAGACTGAATTGTTCAACTTTTGCCCATAAGCTTGAATTCACCAGCCAATATATAATAAAGCTACCATTCCTCCTATAATATCTGTACTATCTCGTAAATCCTGAAGAGTCCGATTAAGCACTTCTATAGCTTTCTTGTGAGACATCGTACTTTCATCCCATACTAAAAGCTTACATCCTGCCTTGAGAGCTATTTTTCTGAAATTTCAGATGAGTGAATCTTCAAATGCAAGATTAAGCGATAATAATAAAACGGAATGTGCAGTACGACCGTTGGTCAGTAAAATCACGGCTATACCAGAAGAAGTCATAGCAACTGGGTTTTTCTTATAGTCATTAGTAATAAGTTTAGCTGAAACCTTTTTCCGGTTCCTCCAGGGGCGTCGAGAAAAAAGAGTGCACCACTGCCGGATTCTATTTTACGTAACACTTGTTGGAAATCGTGACTTTGTTCTGGAGTTAATTGAGGGATAAATTCTGTTACTTGATGTTGCAATGCTATAAAATCGTAGTTTAATTCTCAAGCAACTTCATTATCAAAGCTATTTCCGTCGACACGTCTAGGACTAATCATTCCATAATCATGTAGCTTCTTCCCAACCATTCTGAAAACCTTTATTGCGTTACTTTGTAGATGTGTTCATTGAAAGGCATATTTGGTATAAAAAAAATCTTCTTTGGTAAAATAACTTCCGCCATGTAGTCTTTGTACTTATTCCAAAAATTCAAAGTATTAAATACTTTCAAAACTAATTAAACTAATCAAAACTACTAAAGCAATCAAAACTTTTTATGAAACTGTCAATAAATATTACCATACAATTTTCAATATCACGCGCGCGCAATTCGCTAAAACCTGATTTCGTTTCCCTCTTTAAAAAGTGGGAGAAAATTTGCATCAAAATATCTGGGATTGTCGGAATAGAGAACTTCTTAGCCAACTTGGCGACGTTTCTCAAAGTTTGAGCTTGACATTTAACAAACGTAACGTAATACACGTTAGACGTTTAATAAAAAACCATTTAAAAATTGCTTTTTGTAAAGATGCTAAATTACACTTTGTTTCAGTAATTTGTTACAAATGTGAGAAAATTTTTAATAAAATTTCCATTATTGACCAAATGCATAATTTTGCGCCAACTTGGCGGGGAGTAAGCAACGTGTCAATGTTTTACCCGCATAGTTCCCGTTCCCGTAAGAATATGGAGATAAAATATATCTTATATTACTCCCTGATGATGTAGCTTTCCATTGGTGAAAGAATTTTTAAAATCGGACCAGAAGTTCCCGAGATTAGCCGGAACAAACAGACAGACAGACAGACAAAAATTTTAAAAATTGAATCTTTACAAATAAATAAAATTGAAGTGTCTGTTTGTAATTTCAAATTAGCAGCTTTTTACTTAATGCACTAAAAGTATATACGGTACTCATAACAAAAAAAAACAATTTTTAAAATGTTTGTCTGTCTGTCTGTCTGTCTGTCTGTTTGTTCCGGCTAATCTCGGAAACGGCTGGTGCGATTTTAAAAATTCTTTCACTAATGGAAAGCTACATTAACGGGGAGTAACATTGGCTATATTTTATTCCCGTATTCTTACGGGAACGGAAACTATACGGGTGAACGTGAAACTGAACGCCAAGCTGAGCTAATGAAGTCGTTGTTTTGGTTACTGGCGACCGATGCTCTTCATGAGACATAATAGTGTTACGCGCACATGATAATACGCTGACACGTGCCATAATTTTTTTATGATAGTTATCTCACTGTTCAGTTAAGTAGAGCATCGGCTGTTTCGGATGCATTTTTAAAAATAATAAATCAAGGCTTCATAAGCAAAAAGCAATGCAAGAAACAAAAAGTTGATAAGTTTTACGGTTAGTTTTAATCCTTTCTTTTTTTTTTTTATTTACATTTTTAGTCACATTTAAACAATATTTATTATAATCCCAATCTATATCTATACAAATAAATAAAACTGAAGTGTCTGTTTGTAATTTCAAATTAGCAGCTTTTTTCTTAATGCACTAAAAGTATATACGGTACTCATAACAAAAAACCAATTTTTAAAATTTTTGCCTGTCTGTCAGAATATAAAATGATATATTTATAAAACATCATGAAATACCCAGCGAAGCGGGAGGGTAACGGCTAGTTTTTGATATAAGTACCGTATATACCTTTAAATGCATTTAGTAAAAATCTGCTAATTTGAAATTACAAACAGTCACTTCAATTTTATTTATTTGTATAGATTACATTACATTTATTAATAGTTTTCATTCAGCAAGTATTTATTTCTTTTATAACACTTACATGTTCGCGTAGTTCAAAAGTTGTTGACAGATATGCTTAAGGTATTTTTTTAATTATATTCTATTATTACATATACTAATTACATTTAAAGTAGTGAAAAAAATAAAGCAACTACTATTTAATTATGTTTTTATTTAGAGAAATATAGCTTTATTTAATTATTACAATTAAAATTATGATGTGTGAAGGGTTTCACAAAAATTTTAATAATGAGACGCCCATGAATGTTATTTTTTTTCTTCCTCTTCTTCTTCATTGTCTTCCAGTCACTCGAAAATTTCCAATTCATTCTCATTATTTTCGTTGTGAAGGGTATTTATCTCCAAATCTGGAAGGACTTCGGGATCAAAAAAGTACAATCTTCATCGAGATCTCTTTCATGTCGTGAAGCATAGAAGCAAGCTTGCTCATTATACTGGCCACAAGACCACGAACACTTTGCAGTTGCAAAATATTGTATTGAGTAATTCATCTGGAGCATGCGGTAATATTGACGTAATCGATTCCAAGAATTCATTCCGCAGAATTCAACCACATTCCTGGGGTTCTAAATCATTCATTCCCTAACCAAATTTGAGCTTGATAATATACACTGCAGATGTGTTGATGACCCTCTGTACTTGTTGGTGGAAGATTGGATAACTGCACGGATTTATTGAGCTTTGTTGACTTGATGAATTGGGTCTAACGAAGATTATCAATACTGTTCTCAGATTTTGGAGCATTGTATATCGCCAACAAGACTCGTGCTCCATTTTCATGTAATGTTTTCACAGGTCAGTTTTCTTCTTGGAATACTTGAACTAGTTGATCTAAATATGGAACATTCTAATGAAAAAGTTTTTTCTATTTTTTAAAAAATGCAGATTTTGTGTCAGACACTAAATGTGTTCAGAAATTAAATGTGCTTTTTACAATGAGGATATTTATCAAAACTTTTGCAAGAGTATTTTTGAGTTTTAACATTCCATTTCCCAACTTTTTTAAAGAACACTTGTTCTTAATGTGCTTGAATACGTTCAGTCAAAATGACGAGAAAATCAATATCTTCTCCTACTATGAAGGCAGTCCTGTGATGTTCCGATTCTTCAATAGCTGTTTCTTCGATAAGAATATCTGCATCATCTCTGGCCTGTTTTGTCGTGGTATCAACAAATTCTAATTTTTCAATCAACATGTTAATAAAAAAATTTTATTATATCGATTCGACAAAAATTTCTCTTGGCTAATTAGTACGATCATTGTCGTCGAAACAAACTTCATTCGATTATGATAAAGCAGCAGTTCTTAGCTGTCTCATTGCTTTTATGTCTTTGCTATAGTCCGAGTATCCATCAAATACAACTACAATTTTAGAATCATAATGTTTTTGTAAATATTTTACGTATTTATCTAAAATTATCGAAAAAGTATCGTCTTTACTCCATACGACGCGATGCAGAAGAAGCCCAGCATCGATAATGTACGTTACATTATCTTCATCGAAGTCGAAATCGACAGGAATCATATTGTCATATCATGTCGCTTTCGTGGTATTTCACATGCCATAATTATCAAATAAAGGAGATAGATATGGACTTAGTTCATATTGGAGATATTCTTGAATATAACATTCAAACTATTTGCTTTCAGTTATTGTTTGGAAGAGTAGCAATAGATCAATTGAAACTCTACAACCGTTTATTTTAACAGATTTGTTGACAATCGAAACGATAAAACCTTATCGGATCGTTTTAACTTTATTTAATTAAATTTTAAACCATTTATCTTTACAATTGATTCTAATCCGATTTCATGGGCTTTGTGACAATTTGATCATTTCCAACCATTACAGAAGCTAAAGATACCAATTGTAGTGTATTTAGAAAGGGATTACGAAGCGTAAACCATTCAACTAGTTTACTTACATTAGTATTATCTCTTTTTACACTTGAATCCTTAGCATTTACGTGTTGTTCAGTAGAGTTTAAAGAAATGGTATAAAACTTCTCCATCTCCTCACAAATTGTATTTGTAGCGTACACACATTTATATAAAACACTTTCTTGCGTACTTCGACCGCAAGATACTCCCCCTTCTGTCTTCATAGATTTCATTAGACTTTTCGATAATCACATCTGACCATGTACCAGAATTAAATTTCTCTGTTCGTTTCAAGGTGAAGAATCCATTTTAAAAGTTCTTTAATGTCTGTCCATCCATTGTATTTTAGAAATCGATCATATCTTGAAGATATAAATGTGAAGACATAGCATAAAAAAAATGATCACTAGCGTGAAAATACAGCAGCATTCTTTGCACAGCATTAAGATATTTTTTGAAAAGTCCTAGTCTTTCAGCGCGAATGAAGTCGAGTGCTATTGATACCATTTCGGAATCTTGTACCCATAATTGTCATTCTGTTTATTCTGAAATGGATCAATAAATAAGTTTGAGTTACCTACACACTCTTCAACACTTTCATAGGAAACATTTCGGCAATTGATTTATTCAGTTAACCCATTTAACACACAATCTTCAATCTTAATGTCTTCGAAGATCATCATTGATAATACAAGTCGTAATAATTAATGTATGACCTCTGATACTTCTTGAATAAGCGTGACCGTTCAACATTTTATCGACTGAATTTGTAGCATATATTTTACCTAGAGCTTCTTTGAGTCCACTTCCATCCATTATATATCCTATGGATCCAAGAAAGGACATGAGCATATGAAATACTCCTAACTTAACAACTATTTTACAAATTTCTGTGTTAGCATCTGATGCAGCAACTATTTCACGAGCTTTAGTTGAGAGCTTGATCAAAAGTAATTAAACACTCTTTTTTGCCATGTAACTTGGTAATATTTGCACCACAATGTAAAGAAGTATAAATTACGTCAACGTTACTGGCAGGATGATCAATAAAAGCAATAAACATAACCTGAGAAGTAGAAAAATCCTTATTATATTTAGTGAGCTGTTCGAGAAAGCCATTCCATCAGGAAACGATGAAATATTCTACGAACAGATGAGGGTTGTTAAAAAATATACTTGATTAAGAAAAACTATTAATAAATGTATTGTAATAATTAATAAAAATGCCAAATGCTTGTAACTATATATATTTTTAAGGTTTGTAGACTTTATACGGCGTATTATATCATGTGACTAACGGTTGACCTTGTGTTATGCTGTAGATGGCTAAGCGTTGCGCGTTCAACGCCCTCTATCTCAAAAATGGTTTGATGTATTTAAAAATGTTTCAATTAAAGTTATAGAAAACTTTATTCTCTACAGTTATTATAATAAATGTAAATAGCATTAAGGCCATAGGAAAAGCATAGGAAGGAGATATTTGCAGAAAAGGATTTTCTTGACCTTTGACCTTGAATATCTTAAGACGCGGACACAAGATTTTATGAGACTTTTGAGACAACATTTAAAGTGACAAAATATAGGTCTATAAAAATTTTCAACTTATTATCTCTCATTCGGCAGTTGGCCCTAATTTTTGACAAATATGACTGAACTATACATGCTTGACATCTTGGACTGTATCACTGGAGCAAGAACATTGGTCAGTAGGCGATAAATTGAAGCGTTTCAAATAGGCTTTAAAGTTTCCATGCCCAGTTAGAAACTGGGTAAGTTTAAAATTAGGATGAAAGTGTTTAGCTTGAAGTTAGTTAGTGTTTAGGATGAAGTTAGTTAGTGTTTAGGATGAAGTGTTACGTTTTGTGTTCTGGTTTATTTTTAGAACAAGTCAAAATTTAATGAATTGTGATTAAATTTTACTCTTTATTTATTTTATTTTTTTGCAAGTTTCTCTTATGTGAATAAATATTACTTTTCATAAATAAGCTAAAAAATTCTTTTAAATATGAGAAAATTAGAATCATTTACACCTCTCAGGGTACTTTATAGAAATCTTTTACTAGGTATATTTTTTGCAAAAATAACCCTTTTTTATATAAATTCTGCATGTTATTATTTATTTTTAATTTTTATTGACTATGCTTCTTTTTATCCAGTTTGGTTTTTCTGATTTAGTAACTAAGTATAAAACACTTGAAGTTTTAGATAACGACAATATTTTTTTCCTTTAAGATAATTTCTTTTATGTATTTCTGGTTGGGATCTTTTATTTGTTTTCGTATTTCTTTTTGAAAGCTTCATGCAAAAATTGAATCTAAGTTTTTTTGGTTCATTCAGAAGTAAAAAAAAAATAATAATGAAAAAAATACTTAGTGACCCGATATAATAGTGATCATTCAGCGGGCTATGTATGTTTAGTTTGTGTGAAATAGTTGCAAAACTTGTATATTTTTTAAAGTTATTTTACTAAAGTGGTCCTAAAACTGCTGTGTCCTGCGGTACCCTGGGTTTTCGCGAATCCTTCCCAGGCTTTGAACAAGTCAAAAAAGAAAATTTTTGTACTTAAGAAAACTATAGATTCACGTTTTTTTTTTTGTAGTGTTTTACACGATTATATAAAGCCATATTTCCCAACGTGGGTTGCACGTTCGGCAGAGAAGAGGGAGATACAGAAATAAAAATTCGGCGCAAGTAATTTCTTGCAAAATTTACTTCTTTGTATACGTGAGCTTGGGAACCATTAAAAAAGAAAAATTCTGGCAGAGGTTAATATCAACAAAAACGAGACAAAAAGCACATCCATGTTAAATTATACGTTGATGGGCCAATGAAAAAAATTGGGTAAAATGGCCCTTTTTTCAAAAGTAAAAAATGAAAAACTTGTGGCAATTTCACTTCGGAATTAATTATTTAGCTTCCTGAATATGTACAGAAGAGATAAGAATTGGTTAATTTTCGTTTGGTGTTAGAAAAATAAAAGATCTAATTATAATTCCATTGTCAAATTATTTTGTAGTCCTTAAAATTTAATAATGCACGTGTATTCTAATCATAGTCTTGAACAGGGGTACTCAAACTTTTGTTCTGCCGGGCCACACACATATGTTAGCTATTTCACGTGGGCCGCAATTTTAGAATTAATGGGGGTGGGAGAGAAATGCTGTAAGACCAAGATAGATAGAAAATTTAAAAAGTGGAAATTGATCACAAAATATTAAAACTCGTATTTTTCTTTTTTTAATTATTATTATTTTAATTTTTTATTTTTGTCACTGAATTTTTCTAAATTTGAAGCATTTAAGAAACCCTCTTTCACAATTTCTGCATCAGTAAACGGATTCATATGATTACCAATGATATAACAAATTTCATAGGGTGCCTTTGTTTTACAAGAGCAAATGTGTTTTAATACTGACAAAACACAGTTTGCTCTCGTACAGCTTATTCAAGAAAGCCTATTTATCATCTCTTGAAAGAGATCTACGAGGAAAAGTGTCATTGAGCGATTCCTGTTTATTGGTATTTTTTAAACACACTTTCGTGAGACACAAATCAAACAAGTACTGAACCATGCTTATTTTTCACCAAAGTAGTCAACTTCCCAGTCGTCTTGAAACAATCTATTTTCTTCGAATATTTTTCGCTTGCAAGATATGAAAGATAGTTAAAAATTAGTTTCACTCATAAAGTGGTCGCTACTCTAAAAAAAATATCAATTCGTAACCGTACGACATCGGCAGCAAAAATCGAAATTTGATTTTTTAACAAAGAATTCCCCGCCAAATTTTCATAAATAAAGGTATTCCTCAGAGCAATGAGCTACCCAGCTGCCCACCAGGCTTTTTAAGTGACCGGGACACTTAAAAAGGCCAGGTGGGCTGCATGCTACCCGCGAGCCGCAGGTGGAGTATTTATGGTCTAGAATAAAGGGAAAATTATTTTTTTCTTTTGATTTGATTATAATATAATACATATGTATATAAAAATGTTAGCCTTCCTTTGAAGTTTCCTCCACAGTGGCCTCTCATTCACCTTTGTTCTCCAAGATTTTTAGTTTATAATCCCAAAGTCTGATGTTATGAATTTATATATCAGTAGCCGTTAGCCACCCGCTTTGCTGGGTATCTTAGGTTGTTTTATAAATATATAGTGCTTATATATAAACACAAAAAAAATTATTGATATCTAAATCCTAGGATTAAGAATTCGATTGCATTGAAATATATACTTATATACATGTAACTCTCGCCTGTTGATAAAAAAAAGGATAGAACTTTTAATTTGTATTATCTAATAACCTCTAAAATTGAGTATATAATGATGTTTGCACTTTCGTAACCCTATAACCAAGTGAATTTCTACAAAACCAATTTTCGATGGATTTCTACTCCGTAAAATAAACATGCAAGCCAAATTTCAAAATTAAATCTAATAGAGAAAAAACGAAATTTTTACTATCAATACCCCCTACCTCGTTGAGATTTGGGTAGTCAACGCTTTGTTGAACTTTGAGAGTCGTTCTCCAAAATAACCTTTCTTAGCGTATTTCAATTCAACAAAAGAAAAATGCAAACCAAATTTCCATTATTATTGTCCTTTTTGTTTGAAAAAAGGATTTTTTTTGTCAATCGCCCCAGTAACCACTTGCTCCCCCAGGAGTTAATTTCCCTCAAATACATTCTTAACCAATTTCAAGTATGTGGGTCTAACCATTCAAAAACTGGAATTTTTTTCTATAACCTCCTTGACCCCTCGAAACCCTCATTGGAGGTCAATTTTCGTTTTACTCTTTGTTACAATGAAAGGAACTTCCCTACCAATTTTCAAGCAGGTAGATCTAATAGTTTAAAAACAGAAATATTTATCTATTACGCCCCTTAATATCCGGAAATGAAACTTTAGGGTTGATTTTCGCGAAACCCATTTTGTAGAGGTTCTCCACTCTACAAAAGGAATCTGCTTACCAAATTTCAAGACTGCATGTCTAATAGTTTAAAAATGGGAATATTTATCTATAACGTCCCTTGAGCTCCCGCAACGCCACCTAGGGGTCGATTTTCACAAAACACATTATACAGGGGATCTTTAATCCATGAAAGGATTCTGATTATCATATTTCAAGACTGTACGTCCAGTAGTTTAAAAATGGAAATATTTATCTATAGCGCCCCTCAAGCCCCGCAATGCCACTTGGGGTCAATTTTCACAAAACCCATTTTGTAGCGTATCTTTACCCTATGAGAGGAATCTGCTTACCAAATTTCAAGACTGTGCGTTTAGTAGTTTAAAAATCGGAATAATTCTTTATATCTCCTCTTAACCCCCTGCAATACCCCTTGGGGTCAACTTTCCCAAAACTCATTTTGTAAAGCAGGTAGGTAAGTAGTTTAAAAATGGAAATATTTCTCTATTTCGCCCCTTAATCCCCCGCAACGCCACTTGGGGGGCTATTTTCCCAAAACCCATCTTGTAGCTGATCTCTACTATATGAAAGTATCTATTTATCAAATCTAAAGACTGTGCGTCTAATAGTTTCAAAATGGAAATAATTAGCTATAACGCCCCTAAGCCCCAGCAACGCCACTTGGGGGTGGATTTTCACCAAACTCATTTTGTAGTGGATCTGTACTCTGAAAGGAATCTGCTTACCCAATTTCAAGATTGCACATCAAATAGATTAAAAATGGAAACAATTATTTATAACAGCCCTTAACCCCCTGTAACGCCCCCTGCGGTTCGAATTTCACAAAATCCGTTCTTAGTGGATCTCTACTCCATGAAAGGAATATGTCTACCAAATTTCAAATCTGTATGTTGAATAGTTCCTGAGATATCGTGATTAGCCAGTCAGTCAGTGCTTATAAGTATACAATTAAATGTAATTTTGATATTTTGGGGATATTTGTTCGAGAGCACCCAGAACCCCAACTCTGATTTTAAAATTTTTTTTTCAAAAACCTTCCCGGGGTTATACCTAATAATTTCCCAAATTTTTACTGCGATCGAATGTATGGTTTTTGAATCTATCGAGTACAGACAGACAGACACACGTTCATTTATATATAAATAGATTAGAAAATAAATTTAATTAAAAAATACGATGCAATTAAGTTTGTTTCACAATCTGAATTCTTTTAAAGGATGCAGACAAATAATAAGAGAAAATAGGTGGAACTTGTTCAGTTTGATACGAAGTTGCTTTCTTTCATTTTAATGTAGCTGTTCAGTTTGAGCGCTTAGCGAGCCAATCATGTACCATATTGTTTTGATATTGAAGTGAACTAATCAGGTTATAATAAGATTCAACTCTTTATATCATTTATCGGATTTCAGAAGGACATTTGCAAGTGTGTTAATTGATTGCTAGTAAATTGGTTACATTTGCTGCGTTTTGATTTAATAAGCTTGTAAAACGTAATAAAGTTTTAGAAATGGCGCAAAAAGTTGACCCATCACTTAAATAGCACCGATCACAGCATTATAAATAATAGAATTATGTGTTCAAGGCTCTAACTACAAAGATTTTAGAAGAAAAAAATCGAAACGGGGTAAGCAAAGTTGCCATTTTGAAATTTTTAATGAGATATAAGGAGACTTAATCACTGCAAAATAAAACTGGTTAAGGCAGGAAGATAAGAACAATATCGATTGATGCTGGAATTGAAATACTAAACTTACGTGATAAAAGAAAATCAACTGGGAATGCACAAGAAGAAACGACGCAATACAATATAAAGTTAAATATAAGGACGGTTCGACGTCTACAGTAGGAATTTGGTTTGAATGCCAGAATTCCTCGAAAAAAGCCGTCGTTATGTCTCAAAGTTTAAACTGAATATATCGGGCTAAAACCTATGCTATTTGAGCAACGAAATCATGGGGCAGTTTTATTTGGAATATATAACGAAACGGAAATATCTTTTTTATGTAGTGATTGACTAAAATACATAAGATATGGTGAAGATATGGATCCTCATTACTTTACACCAGTACTGAAATATTCAATTAAATGTCATGACATGGAGTTGCCCTTGGCATCAAAAGGTATGGGTAAAAATTTCGTGATAAATAGAAATATAAATGCCCAAAATTACATAAAGAAAATAGTTGAACCCAAACTGAAGTTTTCTAAACGTGATCTTTTTCAAGGCAAGCAAGCATTTATATTTCAACAAGATTCAGATCCATGCTATATGGCTACCGTATGCAAGAAAGAATTTCAAAAGAGCTATATTTCTCTCCTGGATTAGACTGGAAATAAACTAGATTGAAAATCTATGAAGGTGACTAAAGAAAGTGTGTGTGAAAAACAACCCTACAATAAAACACACTTAATGAAGCAATAATTAAATCTTTGTTTCGCGTTATAAACACAACTGATAAACTTAAGGTAACTGATCACGTTGAAAATGACCACATTCAGTCAAGACAGATAACTTTAGTTTTTTATTTTATTGAATAGAGCTTTCTTTTGACTTTACGAAACATACTTTATTTTGTTTCTACACTACCTAAAGGCCAAGTTACAATCAATTTTATAAATTTAGAAAAACCGGAAGTGGGTTTTTGATCTACCAGAAGTGGGCAAAATTTAAATTGTTTTGAACTTTTTTTAAAAATTTTTTTAAATTCCTAAGGTTTTTTTAAATATGTCTCTTTTCTTTCAAATTTTTTTCCAAGTACCTTATAATATACTACATACAACTAACTGTGCATGAGTTTTTTCTGCTGCTGCTCTTTAATTTTTTATTAATTTTTTATATAGTTAAACTTCCAAAAATACTCAAAAAAACATTAATTTTGATTTTAAAATGTTTTAAAAAGAGTACTAGTTAGAGCTAATTCTCTCTATGCACAATTTTACGAAACGTACATTTCACAACATGTATAAAAATTTCAAATCCATACTTTTATTATCAAAAAAGTCTTATGGTTTTGAATAATAGTATACGTACAAAAATTCAACATGGAGAAATATGAGTTTGAAGTTTTCATTCAATGAATATCGTGATATAATATTCATCGAATAGTCTGAAACTTTTATGAAATGTTAATCAACTTATTTAAAACAGCTTACCATAAGAAATTGCAATGTAGAACAATTAAACAGTGTACTGCCAAATGAATATATAGAAGAAAACGAATGAAAGATCATATTTCATAAAACTTTATCTTAATAATTTAAAAAAAAATAAATACACACACTTCAGAGCTAATTCCATGCTCAGTTTGACAACTCAAATAATGCACAACATGTACAAAAGATATTTATGCCTTTATTTTTTTATTTCCATGATTTTAAAAGCCTTCACATGTTAAATATTGTACACCAACGAAAGCAAAATCAAATAACAATTTATACGTAAAATGTATCAAAATCTAAGAACTGCATCTGTGCATTTGTTTAAATAAATATCTTAAAATATTTTAATACTAATAATGTTGAATTTCACACACATGGGGTATATATATATATCATCAAAAACAAATATATAAAAATGGGAGAGGTTTGCTATTCTTGAGAATTAGATTTTTAATTATCTGAGTTATCAAAAAGAGATTTAGTATTTGTGCTTTGGGAAAATCCATTTTGAAGTTTTAATTTCATTCATAACAATATCATAAAAAGCACGCACAACTTTTAAATCTTGACCACAAATCCATTTGCTCTTCCAATAAACAATACACAAACTAGAATTCTTACATGAATTGCACAATTCTTTCTTAAAATGATTTGTTACTGCATATATGGTAGAAAAATAATTAATTCTTTTTTTTATCAGGCTTTTTTCTAGCAAATGATCTGAAATGTGGACGTGGTAGTTGCGGTCCAGCATCAAATATTGCTCCATAACTTGATAAAAAATGCATGTAAAGCTTTGAAATTTTGCAGGCATGTTTATAAAGTTTATAAAGATTCGAGGTATCAAATAAGCCAATAAAAAATTCGATAGTTTGATGATTTTTTGGGTACCATATCGCCTTAAAAAGCTGATGAAATTATTTACCTAACAGGAGTATAATGCATTGGTTCTGACTCTATTTAAATTATGTTTTATATTTTAGAAGTAAATTGTCCAGAAGTGTGGTCACTAGATTGTACATTACTTGAAACGTTATATTACAATTAATCAAATCGTGACTTAATGTAGGCGGAATCGAGAATGATACAAGCCCCACCCCCTGTAGCCGAGGTCTCGAACCTGGACCTAAATGCCCGAGCCATTAAAACGTCTGTGTAAAGATGTAACTTATTTAACGGGAATTTTGTGTTTTTTCCTATTTCATTAATTATATCGCTTCTGAGTTTTCATCTATGTAAGCGATTCAGCTCGTTTTTTTTTTCTGAAAAATAATATAAATTTGTATAAACTATACTGTTTTCAATATTCAGACAAATACTTTAAATTTGTAGAGAATGTTTTGATCTTACTTAAGGTATTTCATTTCAGGTAGAAGAGATTTTAATAACTAAAATTAAACAAATTTTTTTCAGCAAAAGCATTCTTCATGCATAAAATCACATTTCATATTATTTTTAATTTTAATAAACATTACATTTTCACGTATATTATACTTTATTCAAAATTTTTTACATTTGAACAAATATATACAACATTTGTTGTTAGTTTTTCTAAAGAGTTATTATAGCTATCAATTTAAAATATACGTATACTCATGTCCATCAATTAAGGATAATTCAGAATTACGTAGAAATCGAACTCTAGACTAAAAATTTGACTTGTTGAACTATCACACACATCTTCAAAAATAATATGCAAATTAATTATGTTCATAAATAGGCTTAATGAATAAATCCCGTTTGTTTTGCTTCTGAACCTTTATTTTCCGGGGCTGGCATTTTATTTAATGTATGGACATGAGTTTAAATACCAATCCAAAACTAGAAGATGAGAGTTTATGGTCATTCAATCAAAATTATAATATAAATTAAAAACTTTTCCACAACTTAATCATGTTAAAAATGAATCATCTATATAATACTGACCGATAAATAGTAAAATGACACCATTACAAAAAAATGACTACTTACAATAAAAACATATATAGTTAAAAGCAATAATGCGGAATTTGATCTTATATATATATATATATTTTAGCCCACACCTTAATTTATTGCATACTTGACGAATTATTATATTCTTTTTGGATGCAAGTTTAATACAGAAAAATAAGCTGCTGGTACAATTTGTCATTATTTGTTCCCTTTTACCGAATGTGTGGAACAAAATAGGATTTCATCCAATGCTGTTACCCTATATAAACATATGAAAATAAATTTTTAAAAATAAATCGAAAGTAAATGTTTAAAACAGCATATTTTAAACATACTATACTGTTCGAATTAATAGGGTCAAAAGGTAAAAAACGACTTTTTCTAAAACCCCAACTTTTAATTATTACATTCCTTAAGTAGACAGAAAAATCTCTATATCAGTACGAAGTATGTCTTTCTATAGCAGAAATGACCTCTTCAACTTAATTTGGTATTGACTTCACAAGTGCTGAGTAAATGTTCCTAACTTCATCCTCGGGGAAACACACTTGTAAAGCACTTTTCATTATTTGCTCTGTTGCCATGCAACTCATCGATTTTTGAGAATATGTCATAAACTCTCAATATGTTTTAGATCTAGTAAATTACCAGGCCAATTAAGCACTTTAGTTTTATTTTCCCGTCTGGACCAATAGCGAATTGTGACAAGAAGGCAAACCATGTTGAAATGTTCCGTCAAATGTTTCCACGGATGAAACAAATCTACTGCGTAATATTTCTTGTATTTGACATAATTTATCATGTTTAAATGGAACTAAGCTTCCAATGCCATTTGTTGTGAAAACAACCCAAAATATCTGTTTAGAAGGGTACTTTAGAATCCATTAGATATGATCTGGCAGCACACAGAGTTTCAACTTCACTTCGTCTAACTACACTTGATTTGTGTCCCTGCACAAATAAATACGTTTCATCACTGAAACTTACCTTCCTCTAGTTGTTAACAGTTCAGTATCGGTATTTTTGGCCTATGATAAACGTTTTTTTATCGTTTTCTGATAGAAATTGATTTTTTCTCTGCCTTGATGTCTTACGGCTAACTTCCAGAACCCTTTTCTGTACAGTTAAGGGACTCACTTCAACACTATAATCCAATAAATTCCTTCAAAGGCCTGTGCTTGTCTTACTTTGATTTATTTTGCTACTTCTTATTAGAATTTTATCAGTTCTTGGAGTAATTTTTTGTTTGAGCCCACATTTTCCTTTTTTTTTTAAGACGATGATCTGGAATCCTGAAATGCTCTTAAAATTCTTGAAACACTTGATTTTCCCACACCAACTACCATAACTAGATCTCTCATAGTCATAGAAGTATGTTCATTAAGAGTTATTATTTTAGAACGCTTCCTCGGAGTAATATCAATTTCCGAATAAGCAGAAGTAAAACGTGTTACGTGGAACGCAAAATTATAACCACCAGCTACCACACTGAAAGGCTCACAACTGAACTATTAATGTACTAAAACCAATCTAACGAATAAATTATAGTCAAGATCGATCCGTCACATTATACATAACTCGTATATCACATATCAACACAGACAAGAAAATTATGTTTGTCCCAATTAATGCGAACAGTATAGTAGAAACTAATATTGTATGTATTAACTGGTACGATGAATATTGAACAGTATAAAACAGTGCTACGGAATCACAGTGATTTGATTTTACTTTTAAAGTAGCTGTTCTTCCATATTGTAAAAAAACCCCTATGTCTCCTTTCTCCAACACATTATTCACATAATGAGGTTAATCACATAAATACTACAATAAAAAAATATATCCCTTCTGAATTTACATGTTAAAAAAAAGAAAAAACATTCTCCAATAGTAATAAATATAAGACACTTTTTATTATAAAAGCAACGAGAGAGTATGTTTTATAAGAAATTTATAATAATAGAAAGAGAAAAAAAACATAGTGTAATAAATAAAATTACAAAACACTGCATGCATCAGAAATTTTAATAAATGCAATATATTATGGTAAGTAATAACCAATCTCATGTCATTTTGATACACAGATACATTAAAAGAATGATCAACACATTCTAGCCAAATATTTTAATTAAATAAGAGTTCTAGTAATTAATTACAATGAAAGATAGCGAGTGCAAGAAATATTTTATTTTAAAAATATGTATTAGTAATAAATTTTATTAACGTACATTAAAATAAAAAAGTATTCGCCAAAAAATATTTTTTTAATTTTGAAATATTTGTCAAAAGTTTTTTCAAAAAGGAAGAAAAGTATGCCGTAAAGTTTTAATCATTAATATTTCATATATTATAATTGTTCCGTAGAATTTTTTTAAAATATAATGAACATTTCCGAATGTATGGGTTTAAAGTTTGGTTGATTCCCAAGAAGATATCATTTTATTGGTTGTAACGGATTTTGTGTAGTATTTCTGAACAAAAGCCTAATAGTATAACTCTGAATATTTAGCTTTTATCAAAACAAATAATTTCTTTTTTTTTAAATTTTGTGTGAGATCAGAATACATCAAACATATATTTTTCTTACTCGCAATTGTTTTTTTATTGCGTATTTTCTGTTGAGATTCCTAAGAGGCTTATAAACAAAAATTTATTTGAATTCTTCTCAAACTAAACATCTGAAATACATAATTTTTTTCCACAATAGACTTGGTTATATATTTTTTGAAGATTAATTTATAATTGCCATTCCTAATCTTTTACATTTTTAAATAAGTGATTATTGTACATAGAAAAGAATTTATAACAGAATTTTTTTTGTATTTATTGCTAGAGATTTTAAACAATGTAACTCTGTAATTCCTCAATTACTGTACAATATTCAAAACCTTTAAGTGAAATAGAGGAAATTTACTAGATGCACATACATAGGATGATTAAGTGATTATTTCTTTAGGCTCTTCTCAATTGAAAAAAAAATTTATTTCTGAAACAAAAATGATATACTGATAAGTTTATGAACTAAATATACCCGAACTTTGATTGATATTTGAATCACGCTAAATAATCTGAAAAATGTTGAAATTTTAACATGTTTAAAGAAATATTTTGATGAATATTTCAAAGATATATTCGGCTTATGAACAGAAATGAAACCTGGAACATTTTTAAATGGAAAAATTGTTCCACTATTAATACTGCTCTTTTGCGTTATGAATCCTAAATATTTAAACATTATAATAAATGTATGCATTTTTTACGTTAACGCACGAACTATTTACCACTAAAACAGAAAAGAAAACATGGAATATATATATATTTACGTAGAAAACAACTGACTGATTTAAATAGAAATGAATATTATATTCAAGCATAATGGTTTATGAGTTAATTTTTTAAAAAAATTTTACTAACGTAGGAGTAGCCTTCTGTTTTAAGAAGTAATTCCTACTTAGAGTTCTGTTCTTGGCCATAAAGCAAAGTCTTATTTATATTATTTATAAAAATTATTTTTTAATCCACTTACAAAAAAAATTCTAATAATGAGTAAAAATACCTTTTATTTTTTAAAAACCCTTAATGATACAAATACATAACTTTCATTGGAAACCCCCGGGATTTAGAAAAAATAACCCTTTCAAATGCAATGAATGTTAATTGGAATTCTGAATAAAATGCACGCCATTTTTTAAGAAAATAATGAAAACTTTCTAAAATGCTCTCTACGTTTATTTTCATGATATTAAACAATTTATATGATTTCTCCCTCTTTTTATCCCGGAATATCTGGATATAACCAAAAATTGAATGGATTTAGAAAAACATTACCATAAGCATTACTTCACCATTCTACCCCAATTGCATATCTGAAGCTAAATTTCATTACAAAAAAAAAAAAAAAAAAAGACATATATATGTGTTATTAAAAATACAAATTTCCTACAGTCACATGTAAAACCACAAAACTTAATTTTATAAAATTTAATTTTAACTCTCAAAATGGAAGCAAAGCTTGGTGACTTAAACCAGACTCACATTTAGTCCAAAATCAGCTGAACACAAAACGAAATATACTAGCCATTATTTAAGTATTTGAATGTTAATGTCAAGAAAAATCTTATCAGGGATAAAAAATGCAAATATGTGAAATATATGTTTATGTTTTATTTATTTAATTCAGAAAAGTCTTGATAAAAATTTAATTGAGGTTTTAATTAGTTCCATTTCTTTACAATTTTAATATTGTTATTTAAATTAAACCAATAAATTTTATGAAGAAATTAATATTAATGCAGAAATTTTTTAGAGATTCTGTTCATTTCTCTGCAGTAAAGGTAATGGGGACGAAAAACTCATTTGAAGGTCAAGACAGAATATCGTTCAGTGTTATCGAATGAGTGGGAGTGACCTAAGACATAAAAATAGACGTCTGTACAGAAGTCCAGAAGATTCTAAGATGATTGAGGAGAAGACTTCAGGAAGTTCTCAAAGATTGTTTCCAGTCTGTATAAAAAGTTGTAGGAAATAATATTAGAGTAAAAAATTTGACAGTGAATGTACATTTCATTTGCCTTAAGTAAAAATATGACTATGGATTTGAATTTCCGTATCTGTTTAGTATTTGTAGTATTTTTAATCCGTGCTTTTGTACACTAATATGTAATTCACTGTAATTGCTAAAAATTTAAGTATATATTGCCATTTTTAATCCGAAAGAGCATTCTTGTTGATAGAGTGGACCATTTTCTGCATTTGCCAGATTATCAGTCACGTATAGGAATTGCAATATTGGACCAAAAGTTCAATACCGGTGTTCGGTATTTTTTAGATCTACCAATATTAAAACCCATATTAGAAATTTTAGGAAAAGAAAGAAAATACAGTTTTTTTTTGTTTTTTTTGCCAGTTTTATTAGAGAGTGTAAATATCAAATAAAACTAATTTGTAACTTTTAAATTATAACAGTACATAAAGAATCACAAAAAAGTAAAGGAACGTCTTATTCGAATAAAAAAAGTGTAAATATCACTATTCAGTCTGTGGTTCTTTTACAAATTTTTGAAATGTGATCTTAGAAAACATAATGCATAAACTGTACTGTCATTAAACCTGGAACATAATTATGTGCATAAATTAACAACTGTTGAAAACGCTCTTTCGGCATCTTCGCTAGTCAGTAGTATTGTTAGCAATACGCGATAGACTTTTTCCAAGTATTTACCTCTAAATCTCTCATCTTCAAATAAATCGATTTCTCGTCGGTTGGTTTTGGATATAGCTGATTTCTGAATTGTATTTTGGTTTGTAGAAAATTTTTTTAGTTATCGCTGATTCTAATTTTTATTCAAGAGACAATTCCTTTTATATAGACATGAGTGTCATAATCATCTTTGATAACTGTGCTGAATTCTTCTGAATTTGTATAAGATTTGTAAGTAAAAAAATTTTAAGAAAATTTACTTTAAACTTGATCAAATTTGAATTGGTTATTCTTTATTTCTTCTTTTTCATTTTTAAAATCATGATGATATCTAAAAACAAGTGTGTTTTGCAAATACAGTTTGAATAACAACCTCACTAATTAAAAAAAAATTGAAATATTACGCACTTTCTTCACAACTACAACCTTGTTTTCACAGATACGAATATCAGACTATAAATGCTGCGCATGTGCAGTATCGTTCTGAACTGTAATATAATAGTTTTGACCTGTCTCCTTGGATAATTCACATATTTGATTACTTCTTTTAAATGTACGATTCAACTTTATATTCACAGCCAGATTAATTTCGCCCGTTAGGGAGACATAAAATCAAAAACGTATACTATTTTGCGAGGTCGGCGATCCCTGAACATAAAATGGAGACAATTTAAAAAATTTCTAGTAAATACCAAAATCCAGTATTTAAACTTGTGAATACCAGTATTACAAAATTGTACAAATGGCTCAAAATACCGGTTTCGGTATACCGGTATTGCAATCCCTAATCATGTATCAATGTCTACAATTGTGATATAAAACAATATAGTTGGGAATATGTACAACTTACTATATAAATTTGAGTTAAATCAATTAAAGATAAAATATTATAGTTAAGAATTGATTTATTAAACAAGATTAAATTCTATATATAGAAAATCTAAGCATCCATCTCTTTAAAAAAATTTTTTCAGAGTAAAAAGAGGTTGGGAAAAGAATTATACTAAAAATCTGTATCAATAGTCTGATAATTTTATTAAATAAAAATTCCTTCTGTAATATACTCTAATATTAATAAACATTTACAATGTTTATAAAGTGAATTTGATCACTCATGAGTGGAAGAGGTGTTTCTTAATTACATCCAAATTTTTAGACACATTCATAAGAGTGTACTTCTTTACCAAAAATAACTTAAATAAAAGTGGTTTAGAAATCAATGCAAGTTTTGTGATAAACATAAACAGTTTATTATGACCAAAAATGCTGCGTTACTCACTTCAAATTGATCAAATGACTTCAATTGTTTTCATTTATTTCATAAATATTCATTGATGTATAACACACAACTATCCTGAAAAATTAAATAACCGATTTATTCATTTTTTCTTAGCAAATATGAAAATACTATAAGATAAAAAGAATAATACAAATCAGCTAATAAAAATAAATTAATATTGAAATAAATTACTATTTAACATAAAAGTTTAAAATACTTAGTTTAAATTATATGATAATGAAATTTTATTAGTTCAATGGACACTTCAAATTACTTTTCCTGTCATTTTCTTTCACATCTTTAGAATTTGTATATGACTACATTGCCAAGAAGTTCTTGCATCGTTCTGTACCGTTTCAAGCTTCAGTGTTGCAAACAGAAAAGAAAATACATAAAATCCACTGGAATAGCCGAACTAAAACCAGAAATCTATTTTATTCTGAGAATATTAAATAATATTCTAGACCATAGGTTCTCAACGTGGGCGTTTGAGGCTTTCAGGGGGGCGTTGAGATGACACGGAGGGGCTTGGGCAGATTAACCAAAAAAGACTAAAAAACACGCTGATTATGTACTAACAAAAGTAAACTTTAATACGGTTTAATGTTAATTGAATTCAAAACAGACAATAAACTAGTTCGCACTTTTTATTCTATTAGAATAAAATTTTTATTCTAATTTTCAAATTGCATAGTTGGGTAAAGATGCTCAAGAGTTATAAAAAGAAATTTCTGCAAAAAGATTTTAAATTTAAAGAAAAAAAGTCTTGTTTTATACAAGTACTTTTAAATAAAGGTACAAATATTAATTTTTTAAAAAAAAAGTTTCTGTAAAAAGCGTAATTTGGCAACAACGAAGTGCATGAACTGATTTGCTGAAAATAGATAATTGCATTCATCGTGACTATGACGTCACATGTGTTTTTGAACTTGATTGGCTAAAAACACGTGGTTTAAAATTATCATGTGATTATGACGTCACATGAATTTAGCCCATTGCTTTTTCTCAACGCGCTAGCAGCACGCGCTTGATTGAAGAAGAAACTTTCAATGACAGTGATATTATCAATAATTTGATAGTTTTTGAAGACGGATAAGCAAAACCGGATTCTTTGCGAGTGGATAAAATATATATAGGAGTTTAGCTTTCCAACAAATTGGAAAAGCATTTTCTTAAAATAAATTCCAATTCCAAAAGGAATTTGAAATTCCAAAAAGAGCCTTGATCATGCATACCCAACTGATGAACTGACCGTTGTCACGAAAACTTATCGCTTACTTTATGGTGCCAAAGATAAATCAGTTGAAATTGTATCTTCAAGTGACGAAAAGATTTTGAACAAATTCATCACGGGGAATTACGATGAGTAGCAGTGAGTTATGTACGCACATTTTGAAAATTTCTCCATGTACAGAATGAGAAATGAAATGTTTTTAAAAATGTTTCCACGTGGAATTTAATTGTTTATTTTTTTGGAAGTATTTTTTCATAAATTTTGTAAGTAATTGACATATTTTTAAGTGAGACTTTTTTATGTGGTACCTTTCCGCAGCATACAAATTTTTTTACAGCATGTCGACAAAGTAGTTATAAATAAGTATTTATGAAATGTTCACATATTTTTTGTGCAATTTCTTTTAATGCAGTCCCTATCTACCGCACAAAAACAGGTTTTATTTTACATACAAGTGAGGTTTAACTGTTTAAAGCTAGGGAGACACAACCTTCCTCATTTCTGTTTATATTACAGAGCGAAATTCTATGAAATATATAATGGATAGATATTCTAAATCCTTATAAATTAAAAAGGTAACTTACCTGAAGATGTATTTGAAAATGCTTAGATTATGATGAATCAAAAGTTACTACTCAATTCACTGATCCAAATACATACCAAAACTATAAAAATAAAAGTGGAGTTGTAGCATGAAATAAATATAAAATTAGTTTTACTAGAATATAATTATAAATTAAAAATATGAAGCAAAAACTAAAACAATAAAGTTCCTTTAAGAATATTTTTGTAATTGTTTGTACTGTAATACTAAAGTTTAAAAAAAAAATACTGGAATATATTATTTTTAAGAGGTACACAATATCACGATCTATGATGTGAGTAGGGAGGTAATGAAATGGAGATAATACATGGAATATAAATATATACAATATATTCATTAATAATAGCAACCTTATAAAATAAAAGTAAGAATTTAATTCATACAAATTAGAATTTCTTTATACAGATAACCAACTACAAAATTTGTTAGGGTTTTTTTTTATCTATACAGTATATAATAAAATAATTTTATTTCTTAAATTTTTTTTTCTGAATTTTTTGTAAGCAGAAATGTGTTAAGTTCTATGTAATTTTTAATAACGTTTCGGGATATTGATAAATGTATATTATTTCTCAGTGGAGTGCTTTCATAATATTGGGGATGAACTCATCCCTTTAGTCATGATTATTAATACTTATTGCACTATCTTTTAACAATATTTCAGTATCTGGAGAATTTGCATGATAATTGCTATTGTTAGTCTGGATCTAATTAGGTAGTCAGGATAAAGTTAATATTTGATTGAAATTCTTATTGTTTCCAAAAATAATGTCATCAATATAATGAAAAAAATAAAATGAAGTGTTTATACAACTATTTTCATAAAAGTGTAAATATAAATTAGCTAGACAATTACTAACTGGTCCATCCTGTGGTAATCCTTAAATCTGTTGATTAGAAATAATTTTCCTCAAGTACTAGCTTAATGAGAGAATTAAGGTTACAATTAATAAGATTTTTAAGTAACTTTTATAAAATTGTAAAAGTAACTTAATTGTATCAGTAATGTCTAAAGAACTGAAAAAAATCTTTGAAATCTAAGCTAAGATAGAATAAATTATTTTATCATACGTTCAATAATTTTTTACTGTTAATAATTATGGCTGTAAATCAAAGTATTTATTGCATCTTGCTAAATTGCTTGCAGCAGTTTTTACAGATTGCTTTATATAAGTATTACGCATTTCCAATAAAATCGGAATTTTAATAGGACTTTTGTGAAATTTATATATGAATAAAAATATGTATAAGGAGAATTTAAAATAATTACATTAATGTATATTCTTAATTTTTTTATAAAATATATAAATGCATTATTTATTTTCCTATCACTAATTGATGATATAATAAATATTACAATGTACAATGTTACAAAATGATAGTTTAGCATATTTACATATTATAACAAAGTTATCTGGTTTTATCTACATAAGATGTTATAAAATTATTATTCAATTCTTTAGTCTGATACTTAATATCTTTAAGAGACATTTTATTTGTTGTAAAGTTATATTGTATATCAAAATGGCTTGTTAAAGGTAAATGATATAGATCATAAGATATAGTATCTGAAGCTTCCAGTACCTGGAAATATAGCACTCGATGACTATCATAAAAAGGTATATTAATAATTTAAATATAATTGAATTAAAAGCTCTCTATATTAAAGTATTAAATAAATGCTCTCTATCTTATTTAATTCAGTTTGTTGTTTATATTTTTATTTAAAATTCACCATAAGTCTAAAACTCTTGTGTCTTATTCATCATTTCTTAAAGTATAATCTTTTACAATATTGAGATTTCCAATAATTATAAGTTGGAAATGGTCATCAATAAATTCTTTTAATTTATTACGTTTACGATTCTGTAAATTATGTGGAGTGTAGCAAATATTGATCCACCAATTTTTCAGTTGTTTTAAAAGCTTTTTTAACAAAGATATTTTTGATTGGGAATAATGTCAGTGTTTTAAATATGTTGGAAAAATTTATTTATTATAATATTTAATCGTACATAATAAAGTACAAAATTTTATGTTTGATAAATATTATTTGCATTGACATTTGTTTATATTTATGTTGAGAAATTAGGAAAATTGTACAACATCATGCTTGCTATAACAATATACAGTTAAATTATGAAGGATTCTCATTATATGCCTCCTCACGAATTTGTATTGCTTGGTTCTAGAGACTTTTCGTACCATATCCAAGTTAAGTCTCTATTTTTAAAATTTAGTAAAGCAAAAGAAAACTGAAAATGTCTTTTAAAACTGGCCATATTCTAACCTTTATCTCAATAAGAATGTTCTCAGGAACTTTTTTTTCTTTCAGCATTATTTGTAAGTCTTGGAGCTCTTCTTTTTGTGCCAGCAAATTGATAACCTCACTGAAATAAATTATCTAGCTTTGTGACGTGTCTATTCGTGATATTTTTCTTATTAATCCTCTTGGGGAAACTTTGGGGCTAGCATTCACATTAATTCACAAATTCACAGCCTTTCAAGAAGAACACGTGATATATGTAAATTAGTTTGACTATATAAAGTCTAGGTTTTGTAGATGTAGCAGAGAAGGAGCCGTGAAGCTCTTAAGTAAGTGTGCATATTGAAGTATTTCATTCACAAACCTAGCGCATGTTAAGAAAGTAATTGCTGAGATTAAATTATTAGATTGAAGATTTAAGATAGTAGAATTAGAATTAGCTATCAGTGCATTAGTGCTTGTTCTCCTTATCTATTTCTGGTAGTCGGGTTTACTTAGAGTTGGTATTAGAATAACAACGCTTTAGATATCACTCCTAGGTTTCTCTTATAGTTTCACTTGTGATTGTTTAAGTGTATGTTCAAAGGCTAAATAAAATAATTGTTATTATGGAGTATGTTGGTGATGCTTTGTTTCCCCCCATACCTAGAGCCGCGCAGGACGGAGAGAGAGGGGTGCGATTAGGCCACCACCCCACAGCTTCACTTATTGTACTGGGCTCGTTTTCCTAGTGTTAAAAGATAATATTTAAATTTTACGACTTATACGAAAATATTTTTTTTATTAAGCAGTACCGTGATTTTAAGTATTATATTTCCCTCAAGACCAATATAAATCGTTCGTAATAGAAATTATATAGAATAATATGAGTGGAAGAAAACTTGAGTAACTTTTATTCTGAAGGAGAGATTTCTGTCACAAAAAGAGAAAATTATACACAAGAGGCGAATCACCAAAAGAGAAAACTTGAGTAATTTCTATTATGAGGAATGATAAGACATATGCTCAAAATAAGAAAAAAAGTATATAAGTCCATTATTTGTGTGTGATTTTTGACTTGAATTTTAGTAAAATGTGTTAAAGAAATCAGAAATGAGTAAAAGTAAAGGATATACTCTTATTTAAATAGCTGAGAAAGACGCTTATCCCTTCATCATCATATCTGGCAAGACAGCTCCTTGTAGGCCAGTGCCTTCCTTTGAAGTTCTCTCCCTAGTGACCTCTCTTGTTCACCTTCGTTCTCCAAGTTTTCTCGCTTATAATCCCAAAGTCTGATTCTACTGAGTCTGACCATCTCAGCCTTGGTCTTCAACTCTTCGAATCTCAGTGGCTTGAACCTTTTGACAGCATTATCATCTGGTATTCGAATTATGGGAAATCCAATTCATTCTATTTATTTTTATCATTTAATGATGTCAACTTGTTTATAAATTCTATATAATGCAAAATTGTACCTTCTTCCCAGCTTGTTTTCGTTTACACCTCCAAGTACTTCGAAGTATTTTTCTCTCAAAAGATGCCTTTCAATTTTCTTCCAGTTTTGTTATGATCCAATTCTCAGTGCATACGCAATATCTCTTTCTTAGTTTGCTAATATAAAAAGATATAGTTAAAAAATTATATACGAGGGCTGATTTTTAGTAAGGTTCGTTTGTTTTTAAAAATAACAATAATATTTGTTTTAAAAAAACCTTTATTTTAGGATTGTACATACTTTTGCCATTTTTTACATAGTTGCGAGTCTATTAATGTACTATCATGCTTAGAACTAGTTTGAAAATCCTCTTAAAGAAGTCTCTCCGCCTGGTCGGACTACCAAGAGTTCACTGCCGCTTCAATTCTTAGCGCGTATCATGCAGTAAAAAAGTGTTTTGCTCCTCCACGATAACGCAAAGTCTCACGCTTCTCGAACGACACGGGCGTAATTAATATTTTGGCTGGGAGGTTTTGGACCATGCACCATACACCCGTCCCTGTTCCTCTAACGATTTCACCTTATTCGGTACCTCAAACACAGTCTTGGTGGGAAGCGCTTCAGTGACAACGAAGAAGTGAAAGCAGCAGTGAACTCTTGGCTGTCCGACCAGGCGGCAGACTTCTTTGTAGAGAATTTTCAAAACTTAGTTCTAAGGTATGACAGTGCATTAACAAAATCGGAAACTATGTAGAAAAATAGGCAAAAGTATGTGCAATCCAAAATAAAGGTGTTTTTTAAAACAAAATATTATTGTTATTTTTTAAAAAACAAACGAACCTTACTTAAAAAACAGCTCTCGTATA
>BMAO01026893.1:0-16714 GCA_019973975.1 Trichonephila clavata | reverse complement strand
TTTTTGTTTTTCCAATTATAAAAGTCAGTATTGATAATTTTAGAAGCTAATTATTACTAGTGCCTCATTAAGTACCGAACTCTTTCGTAATGGCATTTTAGCGAAAGGTAAAAAGGCGGATCTGGTGAACGTCTGTGAAGAACTCGGTGAAAATGTTCCACCGAACAGCAGAGTTCCCGACATTAAGCACATAATTCTTGAAAGTAAGAATTTTAACGAAGAGGCAGTCCGAATTATGTTGGATAGAATAATCGCGAGAAAGACTTGAAGAAGCAGAGCTGAGCGTCAGAACTTGAACATGAAGCTGAACTTGCGTGAAGCTGAGCAGCACGACTTGACTAAGCTGAGCGCAACGACTTGAACGTGAAGCTGAGCAGCAACGACTTGAACGTGAAGCTGAGCAGCAACGACTGACGTAAGCTGAAACGACTTGAACGTGAAGCTGCAGCAGCAACGACTTGAACGTGAAGCTGAGCAGCGACGACTTGAACGTGAAGCTGAGGCTGAGCAGCGGCAAATTGAATTACAACGTTTAGAGATCCGACGTTTAGAATTGCAGGCAGCCCCAGCAGCCACGACGCCCCTGGAAGAACTGAGGAGGTTCATCATAAGATCCCTTTGGCACAAATCACGCCTAAGTTTGATGAGAAGAAAGATGAGATGAGTCTTTTTCTCGTCAACTTTGAGAGGCGAGCTGAGATGGCCAGAGTACCAAGAGAAGAATGGGTAGTTTACCTACTCCATGTGATGCCTCCAGGAGATCTCTAACATGTTGGCGAGAGAGACAGCTGAAAACGCGAATAACTACGACTATGTTAAGAGCTGGTTTTGAAAAAGTACAAGTTGTCTGCAGAAAAACTTAAAAACTCTATTTTACAGACATCAAAAGGACCCTGAAAAAGACTTGGCGTAGTTTCGCCCACGAAATTAAGTTGCTACTTTAGGGAATGGATTTCTACTCTAGAGATAACCACTTTTGAAGGCTTAGTAAACCTACTTATTGCTGAGCGAATAAAGGCAAAAGCTCCTGAGGATATTAAAGATCATTTTTTTGGAGAGTGGCTCGAATTGAAACAGCCTGAAGAACTCGCCAATAAATTCGACGAATTTGAAAGCTTAAAAGATAGCTTAAGAAATAACCACCACGTAGGAAACAGAATGAGAGTCGTCCCAGTCATAACGACAAATCAAGGTTCCAAGATAATCGCAGAAAACTTAGCGACAACCATGCAAGGTTTAGAGACAACCGTGGAAAATATAATGACAACCATGTAGATCTACAGAGAATCACACGAGATTCTACGATAAACGTCAAACAAAGACTGAACCGGGAGGCAGAGGTTTCCATGCCAGCCCAAAGCAAGACTTCTGGACAGAAGAATTTTCGTTGCTATGAGTGCGATTCTCCTGACCACCTAAGAAATGCATGTCCCGAATTAAGAAGAAGTCAAGGGAATGAGATCAACACGCACTCTGACACGCATCCTGTTCACATCGTCAATGAAGTACCAGAAGAAGCAATAGAATATCCAGATGTAGATTTGCAGAAGTTTACAAGACAGGTCAAGATAGGAGATTTTGTCGTCACAGCCTTATTGGATACAGGCAGTGTACGCAACCTCATACGTTTTGACGTCTACAAGAGGATGAATCTAAAAACTAAACTTTGGAGAGAATCAACGGTCCTGACCGGACTGGTCAGGGACAAGTTAAAACACTTGGATCCTTCAGACATGTTGCGGAGATAGACGGACACGTTTGCCGTCTAGACTTTCAAGTTGTCCCCAGCGCAGCTCTTAAGTTTGAGGCAATCATTGGGTCAGCATTCCTCGCCATGCTCCCTGTCCTTTTCATGAAGAAAAGGTTGAAACCAGAATCTCCAGATTGGATTTTTCAACATTTCGAAGAAAGAAGAGCAAGACGAGTTAGACCTGCGACACATTCAGAATGCTGAAATTGCCTGTCGCGTTGAAGACATGGTGTCTTCGTATCAACCAAAGAAGACGGAATCTACGGATGTATCAATGAAGATCATCCTTGAAGACGAAATACCAGTTTATCAAAGAGCTAGAAGACTCTCGTTTCCAGAACGACAAGAGGTCAAATAAACAAATCGACGAATGGATTCAGAGATGGAATCATTCGCCCCTAGTTCGTCGGATTATGCTAGTCCGATAGTTTTAGTAAAGAAGAAAGACCACTCAACAAGACTCTGTGTGGACTATCGACAGTTGAACCGGAAGCTGGTAAAGGATAGATTTCCACTTCCTTTAATCGAGGATGTACTAGATAGACTTCAAGAGGCTCGAGTATTCACAACCCTTGATCTGAAGAATGGCTTTTTCCACGTAAATGTTGACGAAGACAGCAAAAAAAATATACATCTTTCATTGTACCTGATGGGCAGTACGAATTTAATAAGTCCCGTTTGGCCTAAGTACAAGCCCAGGAGTTTTCCAGAGATATGTAAATAGCATTTATAGACAACTAATAAGTGAAGGTACAGTAATAACTTATATGGATGACCTAATAATACCTTCTTTGGATGAAGCAGACGGTCTTAGAAAGCTAAAGAAGTATTTGATTTGGCAGTGAAATATGGACTTGAATTCAAGTTTAAAAAGTGTCAGTTCCTGAAAAAGAAGTTGAGTTTCTTGGTACGTTGTGAAGGAAGGAACCATACGACCTTCAGATTCGAAGACTCAAGCAGTTAAGAATTACCCTACTCCTAAGACAGTTAAACAAGTACAAAGTTTTTTTGGGTTTAACTAGTTACTTCCGGAAATTCATCCCAGGATATGCCGGTATCGCCAAACCATTGAGTGATCTACTTAGAAAAAGATCATCCGTTTACGTTTGAGGCCGTACAGAAAGAAGCTTTTGAGAGACTTAAAGAGACGCTGTCTGAAAGCCCTGTCCTAAGGATATTCAGGCAAGGTACAAGAACTGAGTTGCACACTGATGCGAGTAAATACGGCTACGGTGCCGTACTACTTCAAGAAGCTGATGACGGAATGTTGCATCCTGTCTATTATATGTCCCGAAAGACTAGCCCAGCCGAAGAAAAATACAGTATTATGAGCTGGAGGTCTTAGCCATTGTGCAAGCCCTCAAGAAGTTTAGGGTCTACCTATTCGGCAATAAGTTCAAGATTGTGACAGACTGCTCCGCTTTTCAGATGACGATGAGCAAAAAAGACCTGGTTACACGTATCGCAAGATGGGCCTTCCTCTTAGAGGAATTCGAATACGAAATAGAACATAGAGCAGGACAAAAGAATGCGACATGTTGATGCATTGAGCAGGTATCCTATAATGATAATTACCGATACTATCACAGCAAAATTAAGGATATCCCAAGAAAAGGACGACTACATCACCACTCTTAAGTCCTTATTGAACGAGGGCCAAGATCAAGAGTACTTCATGAAGAATAAGATCCTGTATAAGTACGAAAATGGCCGAGAATTAGTCGTAGTACCAGAAGGAATGCAGACAGAGCTGATCAAGATGGCTCACGAGAAAGGACATTTTGCAGTCGCCAAAAACAACAGATATTGTGAAGCAAGAGTTTTACATTCCGAAATTGCAGTCTAAAGTGGAAAACACAATAGCGCATTGTATACCATGCATCCTTGCAAACAAGAAAACCGGCAAGAAAGAGGGATGTTGCATCCAATTCCCAAAGAAGATACCCTCTCCACACCTACCATGTAGACTTCATAGGACCAATGCCCTCGACAAACAAGAATTATCAGCATATTCTGACTGTCGTAGATGCGTTTTTCGAAAATTCGTGTGGCTCTATCCTACGAAGTCCGTATCCGCTGAAGACGCGTTGGAGAAACTTAGACTCCAACAGAAAACATTTGGAAAACCCAGTCCGGATAATCACCGACAGAGGAGCAGCGTTCACATCGAACAGCTTCAAAGAGTACTGTGAAAAAGAAAATATCCTGCATCTGCAAATTGCAACGGAGTACCACGTGGGAATGGTCAAGTCGAACGAGTTCATAGAACCCTAATTCCAGCACTGACCAAGCTTACCCTTGAAGACCCACGAAGTGGTTCAAGCACGTCCAGAAGCACAAAGAATTTGAATGACACCATCTGTCGTAGCACTAAGTTTACACCATTCGAACTTCTGACAGGTGTAAAGATGAGAAGCAGCGAAGACATCTCCATAAGAGAAATCCTTATCGAAGAGATGTTCAAAGAATTCAACGATCAAAGAAACAAGCTTAGATCAGAAGCTGTTAAAAACATTCTCAAAATCCAAGACGAAAATAGGAAGCAGCACAACAAGAAGTGTAAGGAAGCTACCGAATACAAGATCGGTGACATCGTGGCCATCCAGCGAACTCAGTTTGGAACTGGTCTAAAGCTTAGACCCAAATTTTTCGGACCATATGAATGGACTCAGGTCAACGGCAAAGGAAGATACGAGGTATCCAAGATAGGAATCATGCAGGCCCAAACCAAACGACAACAGCTGTCGACCTAATGAAACCTTTTGGATAGACATTTTTTTTTTGTTCCCTTAGTAATTTTCCTTTGGCATTTTTCTACGCGTGTTATTTTTATGGCTCATACTTCCACATACTTCTACTGTGCATTTATTTTTAAGTGTTTAATTTGTGAACTTTTTTTTTATAATTTGAAGTGTTTATCATTTGTGATTTATTGTATTTCTTTTCAAATTGCTTCATAGTGTATTTTTATGTCAGTGTTATTTTTGAATGTAATTTGATTGTAAGCATTACAGGATGCTTCCGTTCTAAATTGTTTTTATACTCGCGTTCGCTGAGGACAGCGACATGTCAGGACGGCCGAGTTGTGGGATTTGAAGAGGGAAAGGAAGTATCACTCTTTTTCTTCTTTCCCCCCGGCCGAAATGATTCACACTCAAGCTTTTCTTTTTATTCAAGGATTATTTATTTTTTCATATCCGTTCGAAGCGCCTGTAGTGCGAGCCGCTGATTGGCTGTCTTTTTTTTTTATTATGCAATTGTATGATTTCGAAATGATATAGTTTAGTCGGTCTGTGTTCTGGCTCACGGCATGTAGCCGACGACTGTGTTGTTTAGCTCTTTAAATGAATGCAAATTGTCCCCTAGATGTTAAAACCGAATAAAATGTTTTTGTTAAACATTTTGAGAAGTTATTTCTCATGAACTCTCACATATATTGACAAATATATATGAAATTGTTAATGATAAACTTAAGAATTATTGCAGAAATTGTTAGATGTTTCTTAAATGCTTCCGATGTACTCTTTGATGAATTCAGTTATTTGTTCAGATATTGTTTTCTTATAAAAATCAAAAAATATTTGAATAAATTTGAAACAAAAATGCGCAATAAGAACAGACAGTTTATACAGGTAATACTGATTTCAGTCTGTATTTCAATAAAAACTCTTTGCTACCACATCCTGCGATGGACAAATTAATATCTGAAATAAAATATGTAATGCTTTGTCAAAAGAAGAAAAAATCAAGTTATCCAAGTACTTGGCAGCTTTGTTTTTATGACAGTAGAATGCAGACAAGAGGCTTGGGATCATTGATAAACGAAATTGAAAAATTCCCCCGTAACTGGGTAAAAAGTGAATGAAACCTATATTTTGTGAGTTTTGTTTGATAGAGTTTGGTATATAGTTTTAAAATAAGTTCCAAAATTATGAGATTCTATATTTTGACCAATTTTTCCATTTTAAATGTCCTTGATCTTATAGCTCTTCCCCCTCTCCATTAATCCTCACGTTGCGGCCCTCGTAAAATACATGTCAGATGTATGTGGCTCGGCATAAAAAAAAGTTGAGTACCCCAGCTCTAAATGCGAAACATCTTGTAGCCAAATACTTTACTACCGCAATAGCACGTTTGAGGAAATTGTGGTAATATTCTGTATCTTTTCTTAGCTGCTCCTGTAATTTTTTATCTAAAAAGAGACTTATTTTCTTTTCGTGTCAGCCAAACTAACATTGAATTTATATGTTCAATAGAATTTTCATGATTTTCTAAACAACTTCTTACGTGTTTCCAATCAGAAAAGCTAATTGTGTATCAAGAATTTGTTTCAGAAAAAAGTTTCCAAGTAAAACAAAAAACACTACCAATACCAGTTGAATAACAAAGCCACGATCTTTCCAGCACCTGGCCATTTTTAAGTTTTTCGGTGAAATGATTATTAGAAAAGTATCTCTTTTGTTCTTTGTATTCTCTTAGCGAAACAGAATATATATTGTTTGGATCTTTATTTTGAAAATAACTCATTTCATGTGGAGAGATATAATCAATAAAATTATTACTTAGCGATTTAGGCCACGAACCTACACGAATAATATTAATCTTCCTACTCCGTGTCTTCTTTCTTTAAATAATTTAGAAATGTGTATTTGTACTTACTTTTTACTTGAAACCAATAAACAGGTGCCTAAGTATCTTTTAATTTCAGGTATTATATGCATAGGACATAGCACCAAATCAGTATAATATTGTTATATATTAGAATTCTTATTACACAAAAATAAATGGCTACAGAGAGAAATAGTGCCAGTACGTTTGTATAAATGCTCTATGCTCATCGGCGCCGCTCTATGATAGAGACTCTATCATAGAGCAACGCAGAGTATAAAAGAGTGTAATTAATAAACTGTATTAATAATAGAGTGTAATAGAGAGTATTAATAGACTGCAATTAATAGAGTGTACTTAATATAGACACTCTTTTAATTACACCGAGCAACAAAATTAAAGTTTTGGAGAAGTACAAAAGAGGCTTTCAGTGGTTTTTATATTATTTAGTGTGCTGATTTCGAAAATGGCCTACATTTTTTCCCATCACATCAGGATTTTTGTAAAATATATATTTTTGCTAAAACTTTATTTGAAAAGGAATTCTTTCGAACAATTTAGCCTGGGCAATTTGGTAACAGTGGTTTTTATCCAGTTAAGTCTATGTAAATATTGGTTCTTGATGAGGCAAATCAATTTCTCAGCAATTAGATGAAAAGTGTGTGAATATTAACGTCGCACTGTTCAGCTACACTTTGTAGCTGAACAGTGCGATGTACCTCGTAATTTTGAACCATTGTCAAGTGACGAGGACGATACCTGAGAGCTGGCAACCCCTCTCCTAACTATCACACCACATATACTGGAGAACGTTTGAGCTCTCGACAGATTTAACATGCATCGCTTCCCTACACGGAGGGTCTTCAGCGGTACTAGTCTTGAACTCATGACATGCCTGCCATGAGTCCGGTACATTGGCCACTAGCAATTAGATGAAAATCATTGTTTCTGGACCTCACAGGCTGTCTCTGATCATGAGAAAAGCAAGAAATTCTCTTGAGGTTTAAACATTTTACATCCAATTATAGTGTAATTTCTAAAAGAAAGTCAGCAGCATACTATTTTAATTTGTTTGTATTAAGGTATTTACATAAAATATATAGACGATTTTTGAAAGTAATGATTATTAATTTCCGTGTATTCGGGGGTAGGGTGGAAGAACAAAAGTAAATTGCTCTTGCTCTCGAAAATAAATTTTATATGGTATTTTATTTTTGATTTGTGTGTATTTTTTACTGGTTTATTATTTTATTACTATTTTGATTGTAAGCACTTTTTCTGTTTGTTATCTTCAACGGGGAATGGGGGCCCCCTAGAATCCGGGGGCCCTGGGCTGCAGCCCATTTAGCCCATACGTAGATCCGGCCTTGTACACGACATTCAGAATAATTACTGTAAAACTCCGCTATGTGTTTATGTAACCTGCAACTAAAGCCAAATAATTCATATTTGATAAGAATTCCATTCATTAGTATCAATTTTGATAAAATTTTAAAAGTAAATTCATGCTCGTTAGAGTAAAAAAAAATTTTAAAGTTCTCCGAGACAATAGTTTTTATCGATAACTTTCGTTATGACCGTTTTCTTTTTTTGTTTTTGTTTACTTCAGATTAACTTATGCTTTCAAGGAATAGTGCTCATATTTTATCAGAAGAAACGAAAGTAAAAACTTGTAATCAGTAAAGATGCCACAATATTATTGAGGCATCTTTACATTCACATCGTACACATTTAAAAACATTCCTTTTTAAATATTTCCTCACTTTGAACACATTTCTTTTTTAAAAAAAGTAGAGGAATGCGTAGCATCTCCCTCCTCACGCAAAAAAATCTAAACATGATTTTTAAAAAAATGAAGCCAAATCTGTGTATACACTACAATATATATTAACAAATATTTATTTATAGATAATTTTATACTTACACTATTCATTTACAGAACAAAAATGGAAAGAATAATCCAATAGCATTCAAATATGAATCACGAAAAATAACCTAACTGGTGCAATGGTAATGGTTTCGGCAAACAAACAAAACTATGAAACTAGGATGTTAAGTCTTAGCAAAAATTTGGAATGTGCGACTATACTTATTAATTGTGAAACAGTGGCGGCGCTAGACCACGCGTGGACGTCGGCGAAATTAGGGTTCGCGAGGCCTCCTTTTTTTCCCAGTCAAGAAAACGTTAAATTACATAAGCCGAATTATAGTTACACTAATGTATGAGTAAACGAGATTTATTGCTAATCAAATGATGACAAAAATTACACAAATAGAAATTAAAAGAGACGAACTAAATAACTAAATTTAAATAATTAAAAACTTTGTGAGGCCCCTCAAGCGCGAGGCCGTCGGCGGTTGCCGACGCCGCCACTGATTGTGAAACATATAAAATTATTCCGTCCTAATTAATTAAACTAAGTCAATAAAAAATTAAGTATCAAGTAAATTTATTTCAATTTAAATTACATATCTTTTAATTTAATCCAATGAAAAAATGCTTTTAATTCAGAAAAATTGTCGTATTTTTTTAAAAGTTAACTTTTTTGTGAGAGTACATCAGAAAATATTTCCAGAGAAAAATTATAATATCCATCGCAAATACTAATCAGTATTCCATAAACAGACTTTATAAAAACATCAAAAAAATTCGAAACGTGAAAGAAAAAATAAAACTTTTAGAAAGAGGAACTAAATAATACATTCATTTAACAATATAAAAAAGTCTGGCAGCTTGATGGCTACTAGAGTTGGACCCCGATGCGAGGATAGCGAAGACACACCACCAAGTGCGCTGATTGGTTTAATCAAATAGCACACGTTTCCCCAATTCACACAAAAAAATGTTTTATATAATTTAACTTTGTTTTAAATTTTAAAATTACATAAGTTGGAAATTCAAACACAAAAATATATACTTAGGTGCGCGTGTTACGCGCGTTAAAGTTAGGTGCGCGTATAACGCGCACCTAAACTTTAAAGCTGCAATTTTTAATTTTTAGGTATATTCGCCGTATAACGTGCACTTTTTTTTACGAAGAAAACCTGAAATGAATGGGCCCAATGCTCTTTGTTTTGAAGTCATTTATTTCAGGTATTAGTCCAAGTTTTAGGGGGGGGGAGTATATTTGAAGAAGTACAACCCTTTAAGTTCATACGGAATGTGTGTGTGTGCCATTCCTTTTAAATAAATAATATTTCTTTTATAGAGAGGTCTAATTTTTTTCTATGCTCATCTTTTTTTTTTTTTTTAAAGCTCTCCGGCGTATAACGCACACCCGTAAATTTCGATCTTATTTTTTTGTGTTAAAAGTGAGCGTTATACGCCGGATTTTACGGTAAATATCCTATAATGCACGCTAAACCCAACAACACAGTCCTAAGTCTGCAACAGCTTTAGAAAACATAATAGTTTCGTATTTCGGTCCATTGACTTTCTCACTTTAATTTTCAGAATTTTATCGTTTTCTGATTCGTAGGATATATTTAACACTAAGCCAACATTATTTTGTTTTATGATAAATATAACATATATGTATTAATTGTATTATATTAGTTGTAAAATTTGTAAGGTTAATACATAATTTTGAAATAATCTCCTACTCCTTATGTATATAACTGTATTCAAAATAAAAAATAACAGTAAATAAATACAACATCAAAATTAACTTAATCCACTCTTTTTAAGTAGCACTATAGAAATAACAAATTCGTAAATCTTCTAAGCATTGTCAAATGATGAGAATGACATTTGAATTCGATCTTCAATCCAAAAATTTCTTTACCAAATTAGAACAGAACAAAAATCGCCACTTCAGTATTAAGCACATCAATGTCACCATTATTTCCGATTGAAGATATTTGGAATTAAAAGTTGGTTTCAATTCAATGGAACAGAAACTCACAACTAACCTGGTATACAGATTCCAACTTATGTAGATTATAGTAAACAAAACTGAAATTTAGTTCAGAGATAAACCGGAATCTAATTCTAAATTAAATGTTTGAGGTAGTATTTATTGTATGAAGTACACAATACTAATTCCTTAATTGTTCTAAATTCAAATTTATTATAAGAATTATTTTTGAGCAAACATGCCAGTTTTAAAAAATGGTTTAAGAAAGAAATTTAATAAAGACATCCATTATGATTTCTTATAAAAATCCTTAACTCAAATGCAAAATAATAATAATTAATATTAAGTTATGCAAATAATGTAATTTATTCTTATATATGCATAGACACAATATCTTCAAATAATAAGAACAATGTTATAATGCTGTTTATAAAGTCCTTTCAGTCAATAAATCTTAACATAAAAAAATTTAAGTCAACAAGAAGATTATTTTATTTAAATAGTTATGCTTCAATTTAGAATAGCTAACTTTTTCAAAAATAGGTAAAAGAATTGAATTTTATGTTGCAATTTATAAGATTTAGTTTCGAAAATTTTCTTCCATATTTACTTAACTATCACATAATAAATATAAAGCAAAATGCTTATAAATTTTAGATGTTTTGGTAGTTCTTAAACATACAAGTGTTTTCATAATATATATTAAGCTATACAAATATGTACTTCAAAAATATTTTGCTTTCAATAAGAATATGTAAACTCAGTAGAGAAAAAATGCATATATATCTGCAAAAAAAAAAAAAAAAAAAAATTCCCTCTAAAACTTCAATTTGTTCATGAATATTCATTCAAATTGAGTAAACTGCATATTATTAAACATATTGTTTTTGTTTAACACTATATAATTTGTATATATAATACATGTTCTCTTCAAAAATAAATTATGTGATTGAACAAATTTTCATATGCTCAAATATTATAATATAAAGTGCTATATTTTACCAATACTGATTCAAATACCAATTATTTTTACTTCAATGTTCTTAATATTTTTTGTAAACTAAGTGTTTAAATAGTAATTTTATGTATGCATATATATATATTTATATTTCTTAATTTATAACTTAAAACATAAGATAATCGATATTGTTTAATATAATAAACGAAAGTCGGATTATTGTTCATTTTGCCCGATTACTACAGTTAAATGTATCATTATTTGTATATATAACTATATATATTTGTATATGTAACTGTAGATTAATGACCTGTGGCTAATCATTTTAAAAAAAACAGCAACCAAATCATAATGGATTGAAGCCTCATATTTGTACAAGTAATTATTCACACACACTGGAACAAATTATTTTAATCTAACCATTATTTTAGCTATGTAATGTGTTACATAGTATTATTATATAATCTTACAAATATTTTGATCTGTGATATAAATGAAAATTTTCTCAGAGGAATTTTTTGCATACCACTGTGACACATGATATTCATTATCTTAGGGTAGAGGAAGTCCCAATCATTATTTAATAATTAAGTTGTATTATATATTGAGAAACATATTACTCAATGTATTCAAATTCTTTTAATAATTGCAGATGGTGCCATTATAAGTCCCTATGTATAAATTTTCTAATTAAACACTTAATACAGTAAACAAAATTTAAACATTTTTATTAGTGCTTATTTTTAATTAAAGTATTAGAATACAATACAACCCTGTGTATTTACTTAAATTTATAAAACATAAATTTGACATTAAGAACAGAACTATAAACTCTGGCAAATATTACATAGTATAAGTGTTCCTTTTTTTTAAAATTACCTATGAAAAAAAATTGAAGTATGTTATAATGAACCAACTCATCATCTTAGTCTTCAAACACAAATTAACACAGTCTAAAATTTCTCAAAGCAAAGTTAAAATCAAGAGTAATACAATATATATATATTTTGTAAAATATTTTACAAATAACATGTTTTTTTATAAAATCAATTAATATAATCTCTAAAAAATATCTAAAGTTTTCAACTATGTATATTTCAAACAAGTTTATGATTCTACATACATTTAAATTATGAATACACTGTTTTAAAGCAATCTAATTATTCTAGCATGCCATTCCCCCTCCCCTTTCACACCATAGTCAGTACTTCAATGACTTTTTCTCATTAACTGGGAACAATGTAACTTTAATATCATTACAAAACTTTTTATCAATATTTTCTAAAGAAAGTGAAAAATCTAAGGTTTCAATGTACATGAAATAAGAATTTTATCATTTAGTAATTAAATGATAACATCAAAAAATAAGAATGACTGCAACCTAGTGATAAATGAGATAAACAGTGAAAACAAAGAAATTCAAACCAGAAAGTATAAGAAATGTGTCATCAATAAAAATTTTTTTAAGTAATACAAGTAAATTTAGCATCGTTCACTTAAGCTTTCAATTTAGATTTATAATTTATTGCATACATGGATATGATTCAAATAATGTATAAAAATAATCTTTAACATTACTATCAGATAAGCTATTCTGGAAGAAGTTGATAATGAAACTGAAAAAATATTTAGAAAGGATATAAAAAGGAGAATGTCACATTACCTATATTAAAATTTTAGAATTCACAATTAAATTTCTTAAAATTTTTGTAGAAATCTCTTTTTAAGAGAGTTTTAATAACATTCTAATGTAATTGAAATATACATTTAAACAAAAAAAATTCAACAATTTTTAGGGAAATTAGGATTTATTGAACATTCTAGTCATTTAAAATTCTTTAAAATCTGCACTAAAATTTTTAATGAGTTAAAAAAAATTGTAGACCTATAATTCATTCACCATCCATGTTTACTTTTTAATCAATAAACAAAGAATTTTCAAATGATAGGTATAACAAAATATTAATAATGAATATATTAGTTGAATCTTACTAAATTTTATAAAAATTTCTATTACACTTTAATTTTGCTGCAATATTTTTATGACAGAAAATCACAGGCATAATTATTTTAGCAATATGTGAATCACTTGAAAATATTTTATTTTAAGAACATACATAAAAGTCATTTTAAAGACTAAAACTACAAATAATTAGAAAAAACTTTCCAATAAATTTTAAAGATATAGAAATTATTAAAAGCTGTTTTTATTTAAAAGAATTTCTATACTGTGTCCCTAAACTTTTTACTTGATCTTTACATCAATATTTTTAAATGTTTGATCAATTAGATGTTTTTTGAAAGAACTTACATCATTGTGTATAATAATTTTGCATTACAAAATGCCTATATTTTATCTAAAAATTAAAATATACAATAAATTTTTAAGAAATCCAAAGGAAGAGAGAAAATTGCAGTATATACTTTTGTATTATCACAACCTATTGGTGACATAATATGAAACAAAGCACATGGAAGCCAATTCAATGTGTACAGCACATAGGAATTCAGAATTGCCAACTTGACAAGTTAATAGAGTCTGTGATTGTTGCACTAATACCCAAGTACCAAAAATGCTAATTATTTTATAAAATATCCATCAAAAACTATTATTGTCTCCTTTTATATAAGTTTCATTCTACATACACAAAAACAATCTAATCTTAACATGTTTATTTGGGGAAACACACTTTTACACATTTTTTTACACTGTCACCAGAGTGCAGGTCACTTAAAAGTTCACCTTGAGTAGTTTTGAACAGGAAATGGGTATCATAAATGTAATGTATGGTGCTTTACACTTCTCTATTTTTTTTGTTCAAAGTTTTTTAAAAACTAACTGTAGAACACTTTTAAGTGTAAACTGCCAATTCTAGCAAAATTCATGAAAAAACACCCAATATGCATGCAAGTCCATGGTGAAATGTAGCTGCATGTAATTTGATAAAAACGATTTGGATCATATATAACAAGGGCATTAGATTAAGATGATTATTTAAAGCATCATAAAAGGGTATATATAATAAAGGAACAAATTTCAGAGAAAAAGGAAGATTTGCAACTTTGTTTTATGAATAAATTTTTTAATAAAAAGTTCACAAATAATCTTTAATATGCAAAGTTTTAAAAAATTTATAAAAACTTTAATTCAAAATTTAAATCACTTTTATTGTAAATAGTATAATGATTTTCGGAGTTCAAATACTGTAGAAGAAATATCAAACTAAAATACAGTATATCTTACTCAATGAGACATAAATTACTAATGTTCTATCATCACTCACACTTGATTAATTTGAAAATAGGATTTCTTAAGAATGGATGATAATCTCAAAAGTCACAAAATTCAATTTAGAGGACCACCTACGTTTTAAAAGATGAAGATTTTAACTGAAATTCACAAAACTTATCAATTCTGTCAACTTTTGAAAAAACTTTGAAGTACCAAATCTTATTTAAAAAAAAAATGAAATTTTAAAAGAAAATTATTATACCCAGCTAATTAATATTAACATTTAGCCTTGTCTTTATAAAATGGTAAAATTACATTCGTACGTATATATATAGTTTAATAAAAAAAAATTTATAAATAATTCTCAGCAAATATATGCATTTTAATATTCATATTTAAAACAACTATGTCTAAAGTTTAAGAAGCTTTATATGATAAAAAAACTTCAAATCAGTAAAAAAAATTTAAAATATCTATTAAATATAGAATATTTAGGACTTGAAGGGTAAAATATGCAATTTCAATAAATACAGTACAAATTTATAAAAATAATAGGACTAGAAGACTATCCCACAAAACCATTTTGGAATGAACCCCAAGATTGATAAAATATATTACTTATTTAGGTACTTGCGTATTATCGCAACTTGTTGGTGACATTATTCAGCACATGGTTGCCAATTCAGTGCATACAATACATAAGATAGAGTTGTCAACTTGGCAAGTTATTAATAAAATTGGCGATTGTTGTGATAATACACAAGTACCCTTATTTTTAAGCACAAGTAAATTTTTATTTTAAAAGAATACTAATTAATAGAATTTGGTTAGATCTTTAATTTACCTTTTTTTAAAATAACATAAAATTTCTTATGTTTCAAAATGTTTATTAAATAAAATAGAAAAAAATATTACTCAAGTTTTCAGCATATAAGCAATGATCAATCTAAGTGAACAAGTCAAATTTTTCCTATGTATATTTTTAAACTTTGAATAAATATTTCTCTTAGTATTAATTTTTTAAGGCATTAAAATTCATTTAGACCAACTGTGACAAACTCAAAAGTTAACTTGAGCAAACAAACAAGCGTTTTAAATGTAGGTGGGACCACAAAAAAAATCAATTTTCATAGAAACTTAAGTTTAAGTTTATACATTATAATAAACACATAAATAAAAAACTAGAAAAATTTAAAGTATTCATCCTGATACTATACAACTCTTCTCTGCTACTGTCTTTCCTATTTTGGGAGAAATTTTGATATTTTGTTATGTATTGTGTTTCGATATACCGGCTGGACCAAAAAAATGTTCATAGTGGGCCGCGAGTTTGACACCCGATTTAGACTGTCAAGAAACACAAACTTTCAAAAATTAGAAGGCTATTAAAAATTTTAAGTGATCGCTGGCTTAATTTATGCAATTCATTAAACATAAATGCACTATTTTTTGTTTCTACCTATGCAGTCATATTTAGAAGTGATAAACACAGTATGTGTGCAATCTTGCAAGAAAACCGCTGAATAAAATGAAAATACAGAAACCAAACACAATTCAATGACAAAATACATTACACCTTCAGAAATTGTCTTTAATCACATAAAGGATAAGAAATAAATTAAGCACAAACAGCCTGTTTTATAAAAACAAACGCTAAAATAAACCACAAAAGAATATATATACACAATGTTAACAAAACGCATTGGAATGACATTTTAAAGGATACAATTTAATGTTAAAAACAAGCAATTTTTTTTAATTCTACAGAAAATTAAGTTGCTAAGGGGATGAAGCTGGATTCCATATTGCTTGAAAAAAACTCGAAACACTACATGCAAGCAATGGAGAGATCTTACAAACTATTTAAACATAAATTCAAACATTATAGCTTAAAAATCGATTATGCACTTCAAATTTTTCAATTTACAGTACCCTTAGGTTATTGTAACATTTTATCTAACAGCAATAAATAACATTTTTTTTAAAATTTTAACTCGTATTAGATAACTAAACAATAATTTTTAAATAAAATTATTTTTAACAAGAGCCACACAAATTTTAATCGAAATGCCATTGACTAGATTAAATATTTAATCAAACAGAAAAAAATTATAAATTACTTTTACATTCAAAAGAACTGTTACATACCATCAAGTTTTTAAATGCCTTCGTTACATATGCTTACACCTAATATAGATAACAGTATAAAGAGATATTATACATTATACTTCATATATATATAAAGACAAGCACACACAATGGGAAAAATTTTCATTTGGATGATTGTTAATATAATCCATGAAGTACAC
>BMAO01026892.1:0-17168 GCA_019973975.1 Trichonephila clavata | reverse complement strand
TTCATACAATAATAATAGAAACAAATGCTAGCATTATCCATCAAAAACCATGAAGAATCACCACTTCATTCCAGTTGAAGTCGCATAATCCCGGATGGCGTGATCGACAAATGATCGATAAGTCACTCCGAAGCCATTGATTCTTGATATATAAATATCCTTCATCGAGTGAGAATGGGCGATGGTTTCAGTCACAATCAAAATCTATCGTAATTGAATTGTCAGGGACTTTTCGGTCACAGATTACCCAATATCTCATGCAGAATAAAGAGAAAAAGGGAGTTTAATTGATTTCAGGCTACTCTAGAAGAACAATAGCTCGAGAATGATGTGAACTCTATTAAAAGGCTTGTTTTGAAGTCATTATTCGCTTAATCATTACAGATTTAGTATTTGAGTTTTTAAATCACAAAATAAATGTACCAATGTAAAAAAATCTACGCACATGCCTCTCAATATATATGGTGATATAGACAAATATAAGGAGGTTGCCTGGCTTAAAACTATGTTTAACTTTACACTTTTAGTTTTTAAGGCTAGAGGGGTGGCAAACCTTTTTGGGAAGAGTGTCACTATCTGCTAAAAAGCAAACATGCGTGTTACTCTCCAATTTCCAACAAAAACAAAAAACATGTGAAAAATGTAACTTATAAGCTTATTATAGGATTTTTACGAAAAATGAGGGCTGTTTTTTAAGTAAGGTCCATTTGTTTTTAAAAAAATAATGACAATATTTCGTTTCAAAAAACTTTTATTTTAGGATTGTAATACTTTTGCCTATTTTCTACATAGTTTCCGATTTTATTAATGCACTTGTCATCCTTAAAACTACATCATGAAAACCTCTTCAAAGAAGTCTGCCGCCTGATCGGCAGCCAATAGTTCACGGTCGCTTTCACTTCTTCGTTGTCACTGAAGCGCTTCCGCCAAGACTGTGTTTGAGGTACCGGAAAAGGTGAAAATCGCTGGGGAGCAAGGTTGGGGCTCTGTATAGTGCATGCTCAGAAAAACTCCAAGTTCCAGAAGTGTTGGACCTTACGTTGTCGTGGAGGAGCAAAACCTTTTGACAGCATGCCGCGCGTTTGTTGTGCAATACTCTTCCGGTACCTCAAACACAGTCTTTGGCGGGAAGCGCTTCAGTGACAACGAAGAAGTGAAAGCGACCGTGAACTCTTGGCTGTCCGACCAGGTGGCAGACTTCTTTGAAGAGGGTTTTCAAAACGTAGTTTTAAGGTATTACAAATGCATTAAAAAATCGGCAGCTATGTAGAAAATAGGCAAGAGTATGTACAATCCTAAAATAAGATTTTTTTTAAAACTAAATATTGTCGTTATTTTTTTAAAATCAAACGGACCTTACTTGAAAAACAGCCCACGTAGCACATTTTTTCAGTACAAGTTTAGGTAGTAAAAATTTAATTAACTTTTTACAGGTTCAATCAGTTAAGTTTGGTAAATGAGAGTTACCAAACTTAATTAAAAATGAGTTACTTGAAGCATAGAAGTAATTGTAAAACAGTCAGGTACTTAATGGAATTTTTTATTAGTAAGTTGTTTTTTTACCAAGTCATCTGTGTTAGGAATAGATTTTGAAGATAACAAAACAAAACTGAAGAAATGCTGTTGTTTTGGATACACATCAGCGAGTTTTGAGCGATATTTTGATTTCATGTTCATAATGAAAACATTTATTCACAACCATTTGTTGATCCAAGGCTAGAGGGGGCTTTTTTTGTCTGAGACAGCCACATTTCAATAAAATTACAAAAAAATGGTTATTATTTTTTTTCAAATTTTTTAATATTTCAGCAAGTTTTCGCATGTCACTGTTACAAATCCGTCGTGGCACGCGTGCCGCGGGTATCAGGCTATCTTATTTTTGACATATGCTGTCTTGTATCTCTATTTATTGCTTTGCTTTTTCAGATTCATGGCAATTAGTATATGATAACTTTATAGTTATTTAGTATATTATAATTAAAAAATCCTTTAAATACCGTGATAGTTCCCTTTCCGTGGAGTCATTGGTTAGTTGAAGATTTTTTTGCCTTGGAAAAATTATAGAAACATTTTAGAAATGAAGAAATTATAAGAACAAGGATTAGTCTCTTAATAGCAGAGATCTTAAAAGCTTTCAAAATGTATACCATTTTTTATAGATATTTTTAATGGTCAAAAAGAAAATGAGAGCTTAGAAATACAACAGGAAATCAAGATGCTATTCATCAATTCTTTTTAATTCTACAGATAAACACAAGAAAAACGCCAGTTAACTGACAAATGTAGTTCAATTTGAATAATTATGTCGTTGATGACAAATGATTACAGTTACAGCACATATTTTCGGTAAATTTGTTTTTATTTTATATGACGTGTTCTTATTTAACTTTCCGTAATTCTTCATCTAACACTGTGGAAAAATTGAATGCGTATTTATGAGAACTCAGATTAATTTTCTTTTTTATAGTAGTTAAATTTGTAATTTATTTTTCTATAGATGCAAAATATACACTGGATATAGCGTTAATCTTTCACCATAGAATTTGGTTATTTAAAAATGCAAATTCAACTTGCATTTATTTTAATTTTATTGTTTAGATCCATTAAAGTTTATAAAATAAAAATAAATTGCAATTTTTTTTATATTTAATATTTTTCAACAAGTTGTGTGTTTAACATCTTGAGATTAAAACAATCTTAAGATATTAAGTCTAAAATCGATTTAATAATCTTGGCAAAAAAAAATATATATATTCATAAAAAAGGGAGAGAGAAAAATAAATATTAAACAATTCTTTATCTTATTTACGAGTATATATATATATAAATCATACTTCAATAAAATTTTTTTTAAATTTTGTTTTATTTAGTTAAAAGATGCATTTTTGTTGGACTGTTTTATGAAGTATGGAACATCAATAATGAAAAAAAAAATGCATTTAAAGATAAATTTAATATAGTTTTTATGCTTTTAAAGTTTTTTTTAAATACAAAAAAAAAAGTAAATTATATAGGATTTTATTTGTTTCAACAACTTTCATTTATTTTTAAAAATGTGTATAGTATTCAATTTATCAAAAAATTAAACACATATCAATGCTTCAAAAAGCTGTTTGATAAATATAGTGATGTGTGGGTCCTTTGTTTCATATTTAAACATGCTTAAAGAAGTATGTTCATAAAAAAAACACGATAATTTGATGACTTACTTTAATCATTCGTTGTTAGTTTTTACAGCTTTTGATTTTAAAGGTTTTTCGATCGTATAGTTAAAATAATCTGAAATTGTTTTGAGCTTTTATGATTTAGAGAATCAAATTTAAATATATCAACTGCCGATTTCACTTAAATGATGTTTATATAAAGTAATAAGGAGTTAGAAACAATATTGTTAACGAATTTTGAGTAAAGAGTACTTAAAATAGCAAAATAATTTATATCTGGGTGTGTTATACGCTTATATTACTCTATGGTGTTTTTATTTTACGTACAAATTGTAATATTTCCAAAAACTTCATTCCATACATTATAATGGCGATTAAATAGAAACTTGGCGAAATCATGGCGATTACAGCCAAGTTGACATCATTTTTGGCGACCATTTTGGTAACTTTGGCAACCATTTTGGTGACATGGTGATCCTATGGATTCATCTGGAAATTAGTGAAGAAATCTACTAATATCGCGAACTATGACGCAAGCGGATTTTTGCGAGAAGAATCCGTGAGGCCTATAATTAGGGAGTAGCTCGCCGAAACTGAGTTAGTATTGCTTTGACTAGTGATTAGAAGTCTTGCCTTGAGCGTTGAAAAGTCTACCAGCGGTTAGTGATTACTTCGACTGTTGAGTAGGACGAGTGAGTGCTTGTGAATAATCTTTTACGAACTTGTATTTTTGACACTGATTGTTGTGTCTGAGCGCTGTTGAAGGTATAAAGACTTTGTGAGATTTATTCTTGTGAATTTCGCTGCGCCAGCTTGTATTTTAAGGATTGTTTTCCGACAGTAAATTTCAAATCTCTTCTGAAGAGCTGTCTTGTTCTTTGCGGACTGCTTGCTTAAAATGCTCGAACCCTGATCAGTGCAACAATACGAAACAAATTACAATGTTCTTCGATCCACATATGTATCATCTAGATCAGGGGTCGGCAACCTATGGCACGCGTGCCACATGTTGCACGTGGTACAAATCTCAGTGGCACTCTTCACTACTCTAAAAATTCCATAATTTTAGAGTGGATGGAAGTTAATCAATTGTTATGAATTTTATTTGACAAACATCTTTAGAATTATGGATGTTTATGGAATGACGAAAAAAATCTGAAAGATAAACTCTAAAGACAAATTTACAGCTATTTTGTAAAATATTGAAGGCTTTTGCTGGAGAGATTTATTTGTTTGAAGGAGAGAAAATTGCATGTACTCTCTGTTTTCTGTTTATGGTTCTACAAATATATTAGTAGAAAATCTTTACTCATATATAAAAAATTTCGAGTCCGCAAAGAAATTGTTTAACAACTGAATGCCGGGATTCGAATTGTTTAAAAATGTTCTACTGTTGTGGCACGCTGAATCATATTGGTAGATTGGTTTGGTACGCCACAGTTGAAAGGTTGTCGAACCCTGATCTAGATTTATATATCAAGAATTAATGAGTTGAAAACATTTCTTTTATTGAAGTTTAATATATTTTATATCCCATTGGGAAGATTGATTCTTCTCCCACCTCACGCACGTGAAAAACATGCGTAATAGAAACCAATAAGCCCAGATGAGATGGTTAAAAAATGTACGAGTACGTAACAAAGACAAGAATAACGCTCCCTAATACACTTTTGAAACGGAAATTCTATAGAAAGGAAATATAATTTCAATATAAAGTGTGAAATTAAAAACTCATTCAGAAGACGATATCATTTTACTTTTCCAGTCTTAACAGTAATAAAGCAAAATTCCCAATTTTTAATCCAATTCTAAATCAAGAATTAGTTTTTTATTTTATCTTATACACTATCAAAACAAACATTTTCAAATCCCTTTATACAATTAATTTTTACGTCAAAACCACGAATTGAACTTTTAAAACATATTCTATTTGATTTATCGAAATTTTGAAATGTATTTACAACTATTTTATTTGATTCGAAAGATATAGAAGCATTTATGAATTTCCCCAGTCCCACTCCCGAATTGGGACTTGTCAATTCAGGCAGACGAATGCCATATACGTGATTTCTACAGTAAAAAAAAATATCATTTATAAAAACTAAAAAACACTCTTTTGTAGTTAATCGTAGCAAGTTGTAACTTAATCTATTAGTCGCCAATTCTGGAATTAGCCATCAAACCTGGAAATGGGATCTGGAATTAGTCGCTAGATGTGGGATGGGATCTGAAAATGGGAAATTATTAATCCTGATCATCCTGATCAAGACAATGGAACAAAATTACTAAATTATTTGTATTGTCATCTGCCCTTGACAAGTGAAGCAAAATTTCGAATTAATCTAACCTTTTAAAGTGGGTAAAAAATGAGTTCAAAGATTGTGTTACATACAAGTGAAGCTTATGAAAGAGTGTTAAAAATCTAAATTGCTTCTATTTCGAAATCTCATAAATTTGAAGACTTTAAGAAACATTGAGTTGTTGATATAGAAAGTACATCCAGATTCAATTCCGGGAGTTTTGTAAATGTAATAGGTTTCCTTTTAACCAGACACAATTAACACACTCTTAAAAAATATCCACAATAACATCTATTTAAAGTTTACACAAACATACAATTTTGTATAAATCCAATTGTGTCATTACATTATAGAAAAAAGTTGAATAGAATTCTCAGTCGCACTACCTATCTCTAACACTGAACTGTTTCTAAAGTTATTTGATAAAGGTATTCGATTACTTGCGACAACTTTTTTTTTTATAAAAAAAATAGAGATATGTAGATTTTTTTGAGGTTCTTTGATTTGCTTAGAACATTTTAAGAAGAATATGCTAAAATTAAGAAGATACAAAGAAAATTATTATTACTAAAATGGAAAAAAAATGGGGTAAAAATGTGCAAAAAATAACGAGATATTTTTAATTTTTGCAAAAAACTAGAGCACTTTATCTGATTATTATATGAAATTGCTTAAAATAACAGTGATTATATTATTCATACGGGACTGTAAATTTTTATAATAAAACAGTGATTGGATAAATCTTGAATGGTTAAAATTCTTTAACAATTGCTGTCCCGTTTGAGCATTTAAAAAAAAAAACATCATTTCGAGTTAAACGCGTTTCAAAGTATGGCATCTTGCTTAAAGTAATTGGAAATCTGCTTTTACTAAAACGCTTGTAGTTTTTGTCCTAGTGAACGGAAAATAATAAACTTGATATTTTAAAAAATGTTAATAAGATGGTCTATAAAACAAAATCATAAGAATTTTGTCAATTTTTGGCAAATTTCCAATTTTAGGTAGTCGGATACCTTAAATAAGCCATTATAGCTTTTTCTAGATCTCTCTTGTGGCAATTAATCTACTCACTAAATTCGGAGATATGGTGACATTTGGCAACTAAATTTGTGACGCGGTCATCATTATCTCTTCAGAATTATTGACAAAAATATATTTTTTCTCTTTGCCAAACCCTTTTGGGTGAGAAGAGAATAACATCCAAAGTTTCCTTAACAATATCTAAAGCAAGCAATTTATGGATATCTCATTTCATCGGTAATGTAATAAATTCATAATTTCTTATCATTAAAACAAAATATGTATATATACATGATACGAATAATTTTCTGATAGAGAACTAAATGAATAATTCAGAAGAAAATCCTTCAACCACAAAATGTCAATTAAAATTACAAATCGCAATGCCTGAATTCGTTGAAATAAATTTAAGAGTTCTGCAATTTTCTTTAAAAAAAATAGTATACAATTTCTTTTACTCACTGGTATGGATTTTTTTCCGTAGTGTAAAAGCTTATAGCAGCTCTTTTCCTTTCAAATTAGAGAGAGGAAACTAAGTTAATAGGGAATGGATTATATTTCTAGTACAAAAATCCCATACGAATATTATCGATAAGTATAGAAAGATTTAACATGATGATCTAAATAATTATGTATGTATTAAAATTTATACGATGTTCATTTCAAAGTAATCGTTCCATTCATAAAACATAAAAGGAAAGAAAAAAAATCGCTAAATGAGGAAGTATATAATTTTTTGATTATTTCAAAAAATCATAGACCTAATGAAAAAAAAATTAATGCATAATTATGTATTCAGGTTGATAACTAAAAAGAACATTGAAACATCCTATAAAGAATTAATATTTAAAAAAAATCCATATGGTTCTTCACATATAAAATTTTTATCAAATATTATAAATAACTATTAAGGCTTCCATTCACTTATTATTTTTAAATCTTGAATACAGTTCATAAATAAAAAATCAGATCAATTTTTGCCATTCTGATAAAAATAAAAAATATGAGTCCAACGTGGGATATCGAATTTCGCACAAAATTAAAAATATATTCCTAAATTCAAGAGGGCATGGAGACGCGTGCACTAACAAATTATCAATAAGAGGTTCTTCATCAACTCCTCCCCTCAAATCACCCCTGTTTTTTTCCTGACTTTTATCCAAATGCTTGATAGCATCCTATGAGCATACCTCAAATCCCCTTATCAGAATATTTTAAAAATTGGTTCTGTTATATTGAGCAAAATTCTCTTTACATTGTTGCAATCTAGGGCGAGTTGAACAAGTCCTTACTGAAAGTGCTAAACAAGCATCTGATGAAACTCCCGATAACTTCGATCATCCCCGGATCGAACGCCAACGAGTACATCGATCAGATACTCTTCAACGTCCAGAAGTACGTCAAGGACCATCACTTGGAGCCCATGCAACTTCCGGAATTCACCTCCAATTTTACTAAAGAGGTAAGCTTAACACTTTGAAAGCAAATTTATCGGTTTTGATTCATGGTTGGAAAGCCTCTTAAACCATAAGGCCGTAGTAATTGAAGCATAAATCCAATATCTAAAGCCAATACCAAAAATGTTTAATTACTTGTATTTATATAAATGTATATACATCAGGATATTCAATAAATAATGTAATTTTTTTTTCAATTGGCTAAATTCATGACGTCACAGGGTAAATGCAATCTCGTCTGTTGAATTCAAAACTGCCATTAGCTTGCACTATTTGTAAAATCGAGATAAAATTCCGAATTTGATAGTTGGGTGAAGACTATTGAGTGTTAAGATACTTCAAAAAGTTTTTCAAAATAAAAAAATCTTATACTATACGCCAAGGATGGATATTAAGTCGATCGTGGTCAACCGGTAGACCACTAAGACATTTTGGGGTGACCGCAGTCGTGTAACGAACACCGACGCATCGCAGGAAGGCGCAAGATTCTAGGGGCTGAAAAGCCTGACTGATCCCAAGGAGACAATCCTTTGTAAAATCCAGCTTGGGGTCCAAAAACTAACTTGCATTTATTATTAAGTTCTAATAAATATTTTAGACCTTTTCTTAGCTCACCCTACCTACCCCACTGGATGGACCGCAACACCTTGAAAAAATAAGAAGTAGCCCGTACCCTGGAAAAGTTCACCCGCCCCTGTTATACGCTTACTTTTACATTAAGTACATTTTATTTACTTATATGTGTTATTATTGTTGACATACACCGAAGAGTCAAAACATTATGAACACCTACTCAATAACACACTACACCCATTTGTGTCTGCGTAACAGCTCCAACTCGCCTTGGCATGATTGCCACAAGTTTTTGGTAATGACTGGATACAGGTTGTACCAATTGTCTAAACAGTGATCACATAAAGTCGAGATATTCTGACAAGGAGATTTTTGATCTCTGAACTCCCTTTCGAAAAAAAAAAAACTCATATGAATTCTTTTAGAAAAAGATCCACCGAAGTAGGTATCCAGGACATTAGTTAGAATTCATGTTTATACTTAACGAACCATTCTAACACAATTATAGCCTTTTAAAATGGAACGTTGTTCTACTAGAAGATTCCTATGATCAGACAACCTACAACTTTCACGGTCCCTTCCACCAGAACTAAGGGAGCCAGAGTCACCTATGAGAACGTTATAGAAGCATAATACCACCACCACAAGTCTGTGTATGGTCTTCAGAAGGTTGCGAGTTCATATCACGTCCGGGCCCCCAGTTTGTTATGGAACGTTTGGTTCTATAACCTTAAACGATAGAAATGTGCTGCAAAGAATTCGAAGAATACATTTTTATTCCATTAGGCTTAGCTGAGCTAACATCAAATCGTTGTAACTAGTCCGTATTTTGATATAAGACTAGTTACAACGATTTGATGTTGTCTCAGCCAAGCCTGATGGAACAAAAATTTATTCTTCGAATTCTTTGCAGCAAATTTCTATACTTTAACGTTATAGAACCAAACGTTCCATAACAGTCTGCTGAACATGGAGGAGCAACTGTTCGCCTGGAAGACGGCTCCTCCTGATACGATCATAGACGTGATGAATGGGAAATCATGAACCATCCGACCAGGAAACTCTCTGCCATTTTTCTATGATCCAGTCTCGATGTTCCCACGTCCGCTGTGGGCCGTGGGTAGCCTAGTGGTTAGAACATCGGACCCCAGACCGGAAGGCCTGGGTTCGATGCCCGATGCCCCAAATGCCCGCCGAGTACAAATTGTAGAACGTGCTCGTTAAATCTGTGGGTCCGAACGGTGTCCGCCATCTATCGTGTTGCGTGAGCAAATCGCACTGTCACCCTCTTGGGGGCTCAAAGCTTAGGCTAACGATAGGCGTAAAATTTAGCCCTTAGCCGCGATGAATTTTCGTGGACCTTGATCTGATGTCACTGTCGATCAGGTGGCATAAGCAACAACACAACGTCCGCTGTAAGCATTGTAATTGAAGTTAGTTGACGATAAAGCTGGTCAACAGAGGCCGACGAGTGGGACATTTTCTGTGCAGCCCCATATCCAACAGTGTCCAATGAGATATGTGTTCCGAAACAGTTGTACTTGGGCTGCAATCTGACCCACTGTCTGGTGCCGATTTTGATTTACTAAGCGGAGTAGTCTCCGACGTTCTTTGTCTTTGATGAGGCGTGAATGTCCAACAGCTTGGCGTCTGCTGCAGGTTTCACCTCCATTTATCCATTTTAGACAAATGCTAATAATAGCAAATCAAAAACAACCTACCAGTCATGCTGTTTCGGACATACTCGTTCCGAGTCTTCGGGCCATTACTATCTGCCTCCTTTCAAATTCGCTCAGACTAGTCGCATTTCTCTTCACTTACAAAAGTAAGCGCAAGAATAATCACTTACTTTCTCCAGCAGTATTTAGAAGCCACTCTTGATTACGTGGCTTCCACGTCATCCAGACGAGTTGATTAAAAATGTGGAAGTGTTCATAATGTTTTGGCTCGACGGTGTACAATTACTTTTTAAAAGAAAGTTTCTGTAAAGCAGAATTTGGCAACAGTGAAGAGCATGATCTGTTTTTCTGAAGACACGTGATTGAATTTATTGTGTGATTGTGATGTCGCATGACTTTATGAACTGATTGGCTAGAAACACGGGATTGCAGTTATCATGGGACTATGACGTCACATGAATGTATCCCTTTGTATGAACAGGGGCGTAGCTACCGCCGTATCAATGATACGGGCTCTCAAGCTACAGGGGCTCCAAAATGTGTAACTACAGTTCAACAAACATGGTTCTCATATTAAAAAAGGACCCGGGAGAAATTTTGATACAGGGCCCCCTCAAAACTAGCTACGCCAGTGAGTATGAACTAGAATTCGAAGAAGGAAAGAGGTAAAGGACTTATTCAATTTGCTATATAAATGCAGGCAGTAAGTTCTATTTTTATTCTTAGTGCAAGTTTGGAAGAGGACAGTTTGATTTTAACAGATATTGACCATGATTTATAGCTGAATTATGTAATAAAATTGACAAAAGAGCATATTCGACATATTTTTGATTTATGACATCAATAATAGCAGCAATGCCAAGGAAAGTGTGAGGAATATTAATGTGTTTAATGAGAAATGTATAGTTTCAACCAGGAGTTGTTAATGAAATTTAGATTCAGAACTATATATAATCTTGAGCATGATTCCCTTTTTTAATAACCGTGAAAAGATGCACACTCTTCCAAAATAATACTTTCAAATGTTAAAAGCAAATATTGTGATAAAAAAAAACCGGTAAAAGTAAAGTACACTGGGGTATTTAAAATCTGCTGTTATTTTATCAGGTATATTTAAATTATTTTACTATAGTTTAAAACGAATAAAGGGTTTGCCAATGCAAAGAGATGCTTCCTTTAAATATAATACAAATTAAGAGGGTTATATAACATGTGACACAGTCGCAGAGTAAGTCAAGGCATTTCTCTTAGTTTGGAAGAAACTAGTGGTTATGTAAGGGATGAATGACGCATTACATATTGTCGGAATTATTTTTAGACAGACCTCGGAAATATTTTGTCTCATCAAAAACCAAGTATATTAAATCAGCGTTTCTCAAACTGAGGAGCATGCCCCCCCCTAGGGAGAGTGATCACTCTACAAGGGGGCGCGAGCGTATTGAAAAGTCGAAAATAAAAGATTATTTAAAATTTTTTTGTTTACTTGAAAGTAAACAAACAAAGTATATTCTGACATAATAAAATATAAAGCACACATTTTCACTGATATAATACTTATACTTATAAATGTATAAGTACTGCACAATGTATTTTATAATTAATTTAACACAATACTAAGATAAGAGCAAATTTAATAATTACCAGTGACCCCATGGGTTTATCAAAAAAAAACTTTTTCAAAAATTAACACATAACTATCTTTATAATTTGTACGGTTTAATTAATCCCTTAACTGCATTTAAAGTTACCGATTTGCTCCCGAATGACACAGTTTTCCGTGTAGGTGCGCGTAAGTGATGTATTCGAGAGGGGGAGGGCTGAAAAGGAATAAATAAGTAAAACTTTCTCTGAAGTAAGTAAATCCTTCGCAGACACTGTCAATGTTCTTTTATTTCATTCCAATTCCTTCGGAATAATTTTATAGATAGCATTGCACAGAGAAGTTCGTAATTTGGAGAGACGTATATATACGTCCGAGACAATTAACGCTTCGGTTGAGAGAAACGTTTATATAGCTGGTGCACTTGAGAGTTTAAAGCTGTATTGTAGCTTTAGCGTCAAACTATAGTATTATTGAATTCAATTCATTATATTTGTTTGGAGGGGAGGTGGACCAAGAAAAATATGATTAAATATTGGGTAACAAATATCGAAAGTTGGGAAGCATTGGATTAAATAGATAAATGAGCAGGCGTGAAAAATTTATGAACAAAAAGACATATATATAAATATGTAAGACGTGCAATATATGGCATTACGGAAAAAAAAACCCACTTTCGAACTTTCCACCAGTCAAAGAAATGCACACAAAGAGAGCTAAAATGGTAATTCACACTTTTTAAATAGTAGGGGTAATAATAAATGTTTCTCAATAATTATTGCAGCTTTTGAATCCACAAAATGCCCCTTTAGAATTATATACCGGGTGTCCAAAAAACAAAACGATTAAACTTTCAAAGATGATAAAAATAAACAAGCAAATGTATCCACTTACGGTTTTTATGTTCCATAAAGAAAATACCAGAAGTGTTTTTATAATGTTTATAGCTCGATTTTAATGTATGCACCAATAGTTGCGCTTAAAACATCGAGTCTATATGAGATTTCTGGCGCGTCCTATGAAGTATTGGAGGTTCAACAGCCTGAATTGTTGCTGTAATTCGACTTTTCAAAATAATCAGTGTTACGGATTGGAGATTGACAAACTCCCCCCCCCCCATGTATCCCTACAAAAAGGAGCTCCGATGTTTTTGTCTAGAGATCTGCTTTCAGTACTACTTAAGGCAGCGCTGTTGAATCCGGATCAATCCTGTGAGAGGTCGCGTTGGGACGACATTGGAATGCTCGTAGGTGGACCCTTGATAAATCACCATAAGTATGAGAGAGTCTAAGCGAATCTGGAAGTCAATCATAGATAGTCCATTGGAATGTGCTGGGGTGTCGTAGAGTGTTGAAGCCAGTAGAAGTGTCTCTCTAGTGTCTGTGAAGCTTCTTAGCGTATCGAGAGCTTCTGGGTTTTCCCTTTGGTGTCTATTTAAAGGTGGAATACGTCACGCCCACAAAAGCGACACGTGACGTAGAATCACTTCTGTTTGGACTAGACTATTGGTCCTAGTTACCCCTCACATGGGGACTTTGAATTTGTAGATTTGAACCAGTCACCTCTCTGTCGGATGGATAAAGAGATGTGAAAAGTTGACTTGCCTTAGAACATGAGCGTTGGTGTGTCCGGTCTCGGATACTTTCCCAAGCGGAACTCCATGACCGTTGATGCATCACTAGTTCCATAACAGGTTCCATAAACGTTGAGCCATCTAGTTTGCATTTCGTAAACAGAAACTTTAATATTAACTTTAAAGTAAAAGAACGCAAGTAAAAATCCTTGTTTCTTTTTTTAAAATTCATTTTGAAAGTGTAGCCATAATTTTTGGATACCCTATATTTATATAATTTACTTCCTTACTTTCTCAACTGTTTTCCCTCTTAAGAGTTAAGACGGACTGTGATCCGTAATTAAAGATACTTAAGACAGAATTTTTAACTTTTGTAGGTAATGTACGTAAAGGTTTCAGGAGAAGCTAAACTGTACGACGGATGGCTAGCGGGAGTGTCCACTATTCACAGGACAGACGAATGTGAGTTGCGGACGAACAAGACTACAATCTCTGTATCTGCACATTTGGGACTAAATAATCTGAAATTGGCATATAAAGGTGAGTACTCAATATGACCCAAATTTTTCACGCTTGATTTCATCTGTACAGGAATAAGACCATAAATAAATGTTTTCACTTGGTGTTTATTTGGGGTTATTATGATACATTATTATTCTACGGTGTTGCAGCATCGCTGAGAAAGTTTTCAACAGCATACACAGTTTTCCACCCTAGGAAAAGGGTATGTAGCGCTCCTTCTCTCGCAAATCGGAAGCAACAAATGACAAGAGTAAAATCGCTTAATGACTAGCCCGAATTCAGATTCCTTTTCATCCAAGTCGTCTAACGCGTGCGGAACACGGCCGTGGATCTATAGGTTGGTAATAAAAAAAAAGCTTTCTTGCCAAGGTCAACAGCTAGAACGCGAAGGTTATTTTGTTCGTTTGAGCGTTGATTATTTTTTCTGTCAGTTTTTTCAACTTTTTGAATCATTTCATTATTTTGTATAAGAAAAACTCCACGTTAAAATGCAGGATGATCTATTGGAAGGCCTTCCAGAAAAAGATTTATAAACATGACTTTCCTATTCAGACAAAAATATCCTGCTAACATTACCACCGTATTTTTATCTTTTGACATTTAAGCTTTCCTTTTGGGAATTTCGGCAGCGATGTCCTTTTTGTCTCGAAATAAAGAGCTGTAGGCGAAAAGGATGAACGTATTCTTACAAAGGAAGTTTTTTTAAAGCACAGTTTCTTATAAGAGAAAAATAAGTATATATTTCTGAAGCAAAGGTAAAGACAACACAATTTCTATATGATGTGATTCTACAATGTTTATGTAAGCATCAACCGATTTCTTAAAAATGTCTCTCAAGAAGAGAAATCGTAACTTTATTTTCAGCGTCACTTTATTCCTATGGCACGCGTGCCAAATATTGCCGGCCCTTGTAATAGAGTATGATCATAGTCCTTAAATATTTAATTTAATTTAGGTAGTTAAATTTATATAGAAAATAAAGCTGCACAGTATTATATTGAAGAAAGCGCTTATGTGTTTCAGTTCCAAAGCAACAGGAGAGCGATTGGCGAGGGACCTCGTAATTCTGAACCCTGTTCAAATGATGAGGACGACTCCTGAGCTGGCACCCCTCTCTCCGAACTTCTACGCAACGTCAACAGAAAGACATTAGGCTTCAATAGATTTAACAGGCATCAGCCCCTCTTCATGGCGGGTCTTCAGTGCCATTAGGCACGAGCTCATGACATGCCAGCCATAAAACCTAAGCCATAAACTAGGCCATAAGCTAGGCCACCATGACCATTATTGAAAGAGACGAAATAAGTTAGTCTAAATTTTCTCAGATGGCTATCAACCTCAAGGTATCCAACTACACTAAAATCGTGAATTTTACCAAAAATTGACAAATTTTTGTTATGATTTTATTTTATAGACCATCTTACTAGCTTAATAAAAATACCAAGTTTATTATTTACCGTTCATTAGAACAAAAACTACAAGGGTTGTATTAAAAGCAGATGCTATTACTTTAAGTAAGATGTCATACTTTAAAACGCGTTTTACTCGAAATGAGTTTTTTTGAAAATGTTCGAACGGGGACAGCGATTTCTCAGAAAGTTTTAAAAATAGTTAAAAGAAATTTTTTGTGTATGTCTGTATGATAGGAGAGTTGTTTTAACTCTCGAGTTATCAATCACTGTTATATTACAAAATTTACAGTTCCTTACTTTAACATAATCACTGTTTTTTTAAGCAATTTCATATAATAACTAAGATAAAGAGTTTTTTGTAAAAACTAAAAATATCTCTTATACTCAAGGTCATTCAAAAATGAATAACATAGCAACACATTAGAATTTGAAAAATTGGAAATTTGTGCATAAACTTTTGGTACAGAAAGGGTCCGTTCATATTATTTTTGTAAATTTTTACCCATTTTTTCCCATTTTAGTTTAAAAATAATTTCTTTTTCTTCTTAGTTTTGAATACTTTTCTTAAAATGTACTAAATAAATCTAAAAAACACGAAAAAAAGGTCAAAAAATAAGTTGTCGCAAGTAGTTGGATACATTAAGGATCAAATATATTCAACGATTATTTAATCAAGACTACAATTAGACAAATACTTTAAATCAGGGATTCTGAAAGTGGTCTATATCGACCCTCTGGGGTCTATGACGACCTACAAGGGCCCACGTAAGCCGAAAAATAATGTGGGGGTCCTTGAGGTGTACAGGAGGGTCTATGATAGAGACTCATTAAACCAGATCGTGATTTAATTTTAAAAGAAAATTTAATCAAGTGGAAAATCAGCTTTTACTTTTTTAACAGATTTATTAACAAAATTTAATGAGATTAATTTACAGTTATAAGGGGAAAGCATACATTTTAGTAAAACAAGGTCCATTTCAGCGTTTCTTTTCAGAATTAAGCTAAAGCAGTATAATATTGGAGGTCGCGAATTTTTTCAATTTGTCACAGACTATCTGTCAGGATGTTTCATTTTAAGTTCAGGACTTAATTGCCCTTTATTCAGATTTTGAAACTAGGTTTGGGAATGATTTGACAAAGTTAACACCACGGAAAACAACCAATTCATATGGTCTCATTGAAAAAAATTTCTTATTACGATAGGAACGGATCGGAATATTCACTAACAAGATCTTAAAGAAAAGTTTAGAAATGGATACAAGCAATTTTGGCTTTAAAAAGATACCTGTTATTTGTCCCAAATCAACGAATATTGGGAGAAAGCTTTTAATAGTTTTTTCTTGTGAAGAGTTTCAGGGTGGTTGCCAATCTCGAAAACAAAAGAAGAAAGAAAGAAGAAAAGAACAGGTCTCTACTAAAAGATTAGATTTAGGCTTAAACCTGACAAAAAAGATTAATATCAAATGCTAAAAATTTGCAATTGAAGCATCAGATTTATCTCTCCCATAAAAGCATTTGTTCGTTGTTCAGTTATTTTATGTATTAATTAAATTTTAGTCAAATTAATTAACATGTGCATCTTAAGTTTTAAACAATACTTCACTACGGGTAAGCAATTTAATTCTTTTAAAGTAAATAGCTCTGTACTAGCGGTCAAAAAGACATTTAAGTTGATAAATTTGCAAAAATTCAACATTAAGTAAGCAGACGTCTACCCCAAACCGAAAAACAGGACACGCGGTCTATGAGACAAAATGTTTGCGAACCTCTGCTTTAAATGAACAGAAAGTATCACCAAAGAGGATATTCAAATCTTTATCATGAATTATGATCTAAATTGTTAATAGTTAAAAGTTATAGTTAAACTT
>BMAO01026891.1:0-13160 GCA_019973975.1 Trichonephila clavata | reverse complement strand
AAGTCTTGGAAAAGAAACAGAATATAGTTTTGTGACAAGAGACGGGTTACTTCAAAATTTGCAGATAATCTCAAAAAGAAGCTCTATAGGGACAGAAAGAATTTTAAAGGGACACGCTTATAGAAAGCTAGTTTACCCTCTGGGTGGTTGAGGATCTAATTGAAACTCATTCAAAAGCGGTCTACTTTTTCAAAGCTGGCGGTAGCGAAACGGTTCCTGTGTACTTTTGCGAACTACTTCGAAAATGCACCACAATTTTATGCCTTCCCCCCTTTAAGATACGGGAGGTCTACAAGCGCTTTTGTTGGGGACGATTTTATTGCTTTTTTCGTTTCTGTGTTGTTGGAAAAAGGGGAGATTTCTCATTCATAGCTGTTGCCTTGGGAGAAAAATTGTGTGATGAACGTTGGATCCACATACGGCGAACAGAAACCATCCAATTTGTTGAATCATAGTAACAAGCAAATAAAGGATAAAAAATAAAGATTTAAAGAAATGACGAGTTAAAAGTTGAAAAATATTTTTAATAAGCAAAAGAAAATTAATATTTTTCTCCTATTACTTTTTAAAACTAAAAAAAAAAAAAAAAAATTTTGATTTTGGTATTACGATTTGATCAAGACAGAAGTAATCTGTAATCATTGTTGAATATCAGACTAAGAAAACGCAAACCGATTTTCTGTTTTTTTCTTCTTTTTTTTTTAAAAAAAATTATGAGGTAAAAAAGTAAAAGTGATCATTTTTTTTAAAAAGCAAAATGAGAATAAATGTAGTATCATTATATACCAATGATTCCCAAAGGTATCTATATGCACTCCCAGGGGTCTATGACGACCTGCAGAGTTCACGCGAGTAAAAAAAATAATTTGGGGGCTCATGAGGTGTAAATGGGGGTCTATGATCGTGGTTCTCATTAAACCAGATCATGACGTTATTCTTTAAAAAAATTTGATCCAGTGGGAACTAGATTTTACCAATTTAACGTTTACTAAATTTAGTGAGGTTAGTTTAACAACATAAAAGTTGACTACCATACTAGGTGATAACATAAATTTTATTAATACAAGGAATATTTCAGCATTTTTTTCCAAAATTAAGCTAAAGAAGTATAATATTGAACGTCACGAATTTTTTATATTTGTCACAGTCTGTCAGGACATTTTAACCTACGTTTAACATTTAAATGCCCTTACTCAGATTTTGAAACTAAATTTGAGATTTTTTTTTTTTTTTTTTTTTTTTTTGTAATACAGCAGTAGACAATGATTTCAAATAGTCGCTTTGAAAAAAAAAAGTTCATATTGCAATAGGAACTTATTAGAATAGGTCCTAATGAAGATCTTATAGAACGGATGTCAGTTAATTTTGGCTTTAAAAAGACATACCTGATATTTGTCACAAAATATGGAATATCATGAGAAAGTTTTTAAATGTGTTTTTCCTTGTGAGAGGGAGTTTCACTGAGTTTGCCAATCTCAAAAAAAAAACAAAAAAAAAAGAAAGGAAAAGAAAGAAAGAAGTAGGCACTTACGAAAAAGGAAGGTTAGGGTTAAACCTGACAAGATTGATATTAAATATTGAAAATTTGTTATTGAAACACCAGATTCACCCTTCTCTTTAAAAGCATTTGTTCAGTTATTTTGTTTTAACTATAATTCATTATTTGCGCTTCTTAAGTTTTAAACGCAGAACTATACTTCATTACAGTTAAAAATTTAATTTTTTGAAAGTAGTAGCACCAATTATCAAAAAGATATTTAAGTTGATAAATTTGCAAAAATTTAATATTAGGTAGGCAGGGGTCTACCCGAAACCGAAAAACATGGCAAGGGGTCTATGAGACAACGAAGTTTGGGAACCTCTGTTATATATACGATGAAGAAGTTTGTACAATAAAACTGGGCTTTCTGCATTTAATTATATTTTTAATTTAAAATAACATTAAAGGGATTTTAATACTTTTAATTTATGCAAATTTTAATCCTTAAAATAATACTTTTCTGTTGAATGAATTTTTTGGGCATAAATCAAATCTCATCATTACAACTTACACTAAGAATAAAATAATACTCTCACCACTTCAGCATTTTTGTCGGAATCACATAATACACTTTCAATCAATAATTTTAATAAGGAAATATATTTTTCTTAAATGTGTTAAATGCGAAAGCGTTTCTTCCCATTTTCTACTCAGATTTGATTTTCATTTTTCCGTTTCTTTAGTATTACATCCTTTAAATGCATATTCGCATATATTTATAAATGGGAAATTGTCATCCGTAGCTACATCTTTCAATTCAGTCATTGCAAAGATGTGTGTGCATTACTGATTAATTTTGTCTTTTAAAAACAGTACACTTAAAACATTTTACATAAGTAAAATTAACTGACAATTAATAATATAAGAAATTTTATAAGCAATTTTAACATTTAGAGATGTATCCTTAATTCCAGGATTAGAACCTTACAAATTGCTATTTTATTCTTAAATATTAACAGTATAAATTCATTATCCTCATAATTCATTCTATATTGCAAGAAAACCCTACCTTTTGCTTTTGAAATGTTATTATATTAAAAATTTTGGGTAGTTTTGTAAAAAAATTACACATGTGGAAAAAACGGATTATAATTTTTGATTTTTAAATAATATTCTCTTAAGTGTCGAGAATTTTTCCAAATTTAAGGCATAATAACAAAAACATCAGGGTTTTTTAAAAAAATTTGTGGCCCATATATTTCGAAAGCTTGCTCCAATTGAACTGGGATCTCTCTCTTATCATTTTAGGATACTTTCAAACTGTAAAAAAAGCCTAGGCTCTAGGCTGGATCTTAGACAAAGCATACATTCCAGAAGATCTGAAAACCAATTAGGTTTAAGAAATTTTAAGTTTTCTGAGATTTGGTTTTAGTTTTGAATTCACTTTAAAGTGTTTTTGAAATTCTAAATTAAATTAATTGAAAATATTTTTGAACACAAGCCACTCTTTCGTGTGAAATGGGTATTAACTGAAATTTTTAATTTCTAAAATCATTTCTGTTTGCTATGTTTTGAAGCTTTTGAGTTCTCTCACATTTACTTAATTAAGATTGATTTAAAGACCACTATATTTATTTGTACTTATAATTTATATAATTTAAAAGCTTTTTACTTTGTTTTCATTAATTTTTTCCCTGTTGAGAAATGGCACGACAAAAATGTAAGCAGGCTTCTGTGAGAAATAACATTTGAAAGGGAAGGAATACGCGACTGAAATTTATAAATCTAAAATCCAGCTTTCACAGATGATGTTACAATTAGACTTCAAAATGTAAATGTTCTGAATACAAATGTTGTAGAAAGAACTAAATATTCCCTGATGTCTTAACTACATTATAGTAAATATTTTGTAGTACTACTTTAGTATTTTCAAGTCATGCAACAAAAACCCAAACTTCCTAAACTACCCCGATTTAAAAAAAAAAATTGACATTATTTACAAACTTGGTGATTTCGGGAATACCTTTATATCACTATTATTTTGTGTGTATAAATGTTTTGTGTATTTAAAACTCCTGTGAAAATATTAGGTTAAGATGAAACCGAATAATCTATCACAGTAACAAATGTTATTAATATTGCGTAAAAGAATATTTTGAATTAAAAAAGAAATTTTCAGTCATAATTATTTCAAGTAGTGTTTGGATGTAGAACATAAGTTGGAAAATAACATATTAAAAATTAGAGCTTTACAGACACTATTAGTTTTTGTTTTTGCCTTTCCAAATTTTATAAATGTGTTTTTTTCAGACTTTTAATTTTGAAAATGTGTTTTCTAATCCCTAACGCTTTTTTTTCTTCTAATCTTGAAATATCTTGTAAATACTCCCAAACATATGATCCATAAAAGTTCATATGGATTTAGGACTGGGAGCTCCAGTTATGTTTTTTAAAAAATCTTAAAGTTAATATTTGAAAAATTTCGTGTTTTTCCAGGTTTAGCTATAAAAATAATTATTAAAATCCAACAAAGAAATAGATTTTAAATTCTATACTTTTTGTTTCCAATAATCTAAGAAATATAAATCATTTACAATAATTAAATATTTTTAATAATTTAGTATTTTATAAAATTTTAAAAAACTTCCAAAATGCTCAATGCTTTAAAATTGTTAAATAATGGCTTGTCAAACTAACTTATTATTTTCAGAATCAATATAATAGCATAATTTGAATATAAAACAAAAATTTATTTTACTGTTATAAAACTGTTTATGACTTCTATTCATAATGTAAAAAGAATGAAATATAAATACATAACTTAGTGGAGTCAAAAACAATCATAATTTGTAAAACTCCGGCCGCACTACTAATTCCAATACATTTTACAAACTGTAGCTAAAAACAATTATATTCTTACGGGACCAAAAATTTATTTATGTTTGGAAATATTTTCCTTATTAAATATATAATGAATAATTACAAGATGATTTCTAAAATCCTAAAAGCCTTTAATGGAGAAAAAGCCCGACATAATTTGGATAGTTAGAAATTTCATTATATAAATAGGCATGCTTTAAAACAAATAAATTTGCAAAGAAAAAGCAATTTACAAACATTTTGTATTTACTGAATATAAAATAAATCAGAATTCATCCTCAAATATACATAATTGTGTAAGAAAAGGTTTTGTTCAATTTACAAACAATTGCAAAGAAACTTTTATAAATAATAATTTAAACAGGTATAAATAGCAAAAATTATCATACAAAATATTATTAAAATTTGCTATAAAATGTTTAGTCAAAGCAAAATACCTTTTACAAAGCTAAAAGTTTATCTAAACAATTGTACATTACTGAAGCTAGAAGTGTACATATGCATATAGAGGGCAAAAACAAATATATTTGTTCAAAACATTTTTAAACCGTTAATTTTAAGAAAAAAGATTTTGTATACATTGATAGATACGTCATTGATTGATTGATATACGTCGTTTATAGCACTGTCACAGTGTGATATTTTTCGAAACACGGCGCTGCACACAATCGTTCAACATTACAATCTTTACATTCAAAACGTGTTTCTCATTTTTCTTAAGGTAGCATACGACACATTTTCGTGGTGGTTTGTTTTTTCTTGAAGAGTCACTTTCCACATATGAAGCCATTATGAAGCACATATTTCCATTTATGCCTTCCAATTAAACGGACTACATTTTCAGAAATTTCAGAGGTAACAAAGTTTCGAGAATCGGAATTACTACTTCCTTCTTCTATCAATCGTTCAATCAGTTTCATTCGAAAACCAATATGATTTAAAATACCGCCATTTTTTTTATAGATAGTGAAGGAATTCCACACAATTTGATTTAACAACTGTCGAAAAATCTTCTTGTAGTATTTCCTTTGTTGATTTCGGGCAACAGGATAGTAGGATAGACACTGGTCTGATCTATCAACACCACCATGGTGTTTGATAGATAAAACACCGCTGCTTTTGGTTTCATTTTCACAGAATCTTGTTTCTCAGCTTTCACTTCCATCATATCAGCGTTATGAAAAATGCTAATCATATGCAGGGTTTTTTTATCCTTGTACTTCAAAACACACATTTTTCCCTTTTGGAAGGCAATAATTTCCACTTTCTTCACTTTAGAATCTTTTAATGAAACAGGTAAACCTTTTCTAGGTAACGGACTCGTGGCTGGCGTATCATGAGTTCGAGCCCATTACCACTGAAGACCCGCCGTGTAGAGGAACGATGCACGTTAAGTCTGTCAAGAGCTGAAACGTCCCTCTGTTGGTGTGGTGTGGTAGTTAGGAGAAGGAAAGAGGTGCTAGCACAGGTGTCATCCTCGTCACTTGACTATGGTTCAAAATGACGAGGTTCGTCGCCAAAAGTTCTCGAGTATAGCTGAACAGAGCGACGTTAATATTCACTCACTCACTCAACCAAATTGTATGAAATTTACGACATAAATGAAAAAATATTAGAAGTGGAATAAATTAAAAATTCAATTTAAAATTTTAAATATCCAAAGAATTATTAGTATTTATGGTAAATTTTTTTCAACTGCGTACGCGAGATACCTACATAAATATATTTTTCGAAATTCAAATGCAGAATATCAGTGCAGCTAATATAAATTCCTGGTTTTGTATGGTTAAGATTACAAAAAATGTCCAAATTTTAAGTACTTGTTCTTCAGCCAACCTCTATAATAGAATCTAAATGATAAGAGATTTTGCATAAATAGATATTTTTTTTACTTGAATTTAAAATGGATCTTTATATTTATTTATTGACGCAAATGTCAACTGTAAATTTGTCCAGGTGCTCTTTTCATTTCTCTTTGCCCGAAGATTCAAGCTTAAGAATTTGAGCTTGTTGTTCCTATTCACTTTGAAGGAAACTGAAGTTCAGACATTAAAAATTCTATTATAATTCGTTATCTAAACAATAAAAAACTAGGAATTGTATGTAAGATACTCTGAAAACCTGGCTTTTGATATTATGAAAAACTAAAGGATTTAAATAGGTTTTTTTGTTGTTATTTTTATCAATGCGTACAAAATTTTTGCAAGTTCTGTTGTACAGAAACTTAAAAATTATTCATGTTTAGAATTTTAAAAGTTTAACAGGTTTTAAATTTTGAACCTTTTTTTTTTATAAATTTTTGACACAAACGAAATAATTCCTTTTAAAAAAAACTTAGAAGTATTAATTAAAATAAGAAAAACGAAACTGTAAATCATCCTCATTGTTTTAAATATATACTTTGAATTTAAATATAGATATATCATAGATATTTTTAGAGATACATTATAAAAAAACTTAATTCTACTTGAGAATTTTAAGGTAAAGAAAAAAATGTGATTTTATCAAACTACCCTTTTCTTCCCAATTCGTTGAATTTCAAATTAATATTAAATCAAAAAGTGAGTATATCATCTATATTACTTATGTGATGGAACTTAAAAAATGATTTAAATGAAAGATTTATAAAAATGCTTAGATCGTGAAAACTACATCAAAGAATTTATTTAATTCAAACCCAAAGAAATTTCAAGTCAAGTTTACATACAAACTTTAACTGATAGTCCGTACGCTCTGGAGGTTTTAAATTCTCCCAGTTTTTTTACGATTGCTGCAGGGGAAGAATGGGTTTCCCGCATGCCATAAAACTTCCGTCAGAGTCCATTGTGTCACCCCAACCCTCCCTAATTATCCTTCAAGATGTTAAGCCTTTAAAGGGGGGAAAGGAATTCGGAAAAAGACGTCTCTAACACTTTCGAAGCTGTTACTTGAGGAGGAAATAACACGTTTGGTGCATTTTTGGTGAGTCCCGGTCTTACGGGAAAAAACGTGTGGTGCGTTTTTGAAGCATCTCAGGATAGCAGAAAAGACGTTTGGAACGCTTAAAGGGTTAATGATATCAAATAATAAATCACTTATTTTATTATTTCCTTAGGATAGAAATTCACAATTAATAATCAACTTTAAGAACAATAAACTATCAGGAGTGCTATCAGAATTCAATTATGACGGCGAATACTACTGATATCACGAGGGGAATAACGCATACAATCAAACTACACATTTAAATCTAATCTACAAAAAATTACAGACCTGATATCTTCTTCGGAATGAACTTGGAAACTAGTAGAATCTATGAAGTGGTTTCAATCCAGGATATTTCAATTACGTCTGAACCAAATTAATGAATCTTGTTCAATAATCTTACTTCCGCTATCAGTCTTCACTTAGTTAAACTAAAATCTTAGAAACACTTTCTTAAGCAACCACGTAGTTTACTTCTTCAATCCAAACACGGAGTCCTCCTCTATCAAACCACTTAATCATCCTCTACTCTTCATTTCATTTCTCCCTTTTATATCTCTTTCGAACTCGCTAAACCCGAACTATCTTATTTGCATAAGTCACACTTTCAGCTCTCAGCGGGGATTGGTCAAAATAAATACAATTTAAAAGTTTTTAAGAGAAGGTTAGTGAAACGCGTAAGCACCCGTCACAACCCCCCTCCGAGAAAAAAAGCGTGACTTATTGAAGGTCTAAACGACCTGCAAGAATCGCTTAATTTACCTAACATCTGAAAAACACTGAATCTGCACAAATTTTAACTACTCTAGAATGCTGAACTTGTAAAAAGTTAACTCAGAACTTATAACGCCTGCAAATCTAACTTGTAGAAAGTTTTAACTTTCTAAGTTAGAAACTTTAATTAAACTAACACAGAAATGATTATCAAAAGGGTACTCACTTCAATTTATTGTTCTTGTACATGTTTAGGTTCCCTACAGTGCATCCATTTGTGCGAAGATCAGGGGAAAACCTTTCAAGGAAAAAACCTGATCATGCACTTTACTTAAGTGCTAATAAATATAAAAATTTTACAACAGTATCTTCATACGACATCAAACTTTCATCACATCACTATGTTCAGGACTGCTGCCCTGAAAGGAAACCTTGTCAATTTTTTCTAAAAACATGACATTAAATGCACAGAACTTTTATACACTTCCTTATTGACATAAAATATGGCATACATTATATTATATATATATATAGTTTAATAACAAAATAACCCTTATCTGGTTTCATTTTCAAAAATTCCCAATCAATCGCGCTGCGCTGTTAATGTTTTTTGTTAGTATTCCTAATTACGCCGCGCCCAGAAACCAGACACTGCTTATACATCTTAATAATTACACACAAAATATATACATTTTTTTACATAGAATATATTACAACAAACAATACAAGTAATCTCACATATAAAGCCACGTCTTTAATGTGTAGCAAAACAATTGCAATTCAACAAATGTTTTTCCACAATTTGGAAAAAAAATTAAATACAAAAGTCTTTTTCAACCGATATGAAAATGCACACAACTCAGTGACACTTTTGTACGTTAACTTTACAAAAAAGATTAGACTAGCCCACATGGAAAATACTCCGAACTGTCTGTCAGAAGAAAATTAACAAATTAGAATTATACAACCTGACTAGTCTTTAGATCCAATCTGCATAGGCTTTGTCTCCACCATGGCTTCTGTGCTGGATGACCTTGTCCTAGGGTTGTCCACTCTGCGCTCCAACCTTCTGGGTCTCCTTTTCCATCGAGTCCGTTGAAGTTGATATGCTCCTGCTGAGGCGTTGTTTTCTTCTGTGAGAACTGGAACTTGGCTGTTGTCCACTCGACGTCGGCTCCGAAGATTGTATGGACAGCTCCTTTCCTGATGAGGTCTGTTGTACTTGAATCTGTGGGATGGTCCTGGAACTGCTCTTTCAGAACTATTTTCTTCCATCTTTCTATAACGTTTTCTGGAGGGACGAGAGGACATTGACGAGGAAATCTTTCTTTTCTCGCGATCTACCTGGGCCTCTGGTCTCTTCTTTTGTACGTTTTCATACCAGGATTCAGGCTTCCTCTTTTCTCTCTCTCAGTGTATAAAGGTCTCTTTTCCTGAAATTATACGCGCCACCCCCCGAAGAAACAGCAGATTCCGTCCGTCCACGTTTTTTTCTCACCTCCACTCCATCGCGTATATTCGCAACTATATCTCTACTACCATTTACATTTCCTGATTTCGATCCTTTACGACACCCCTATCATTCTCCGATTGCACCAATGACGACTGCGCATCATCTGACCTGATTGATGTCACTGCACCATGATCACTACTAGTGTTACTTTCCGACTCGGCAACACTGTCTTCTCTTTGATGGTAAATTCTCACCTGGTCCACATTAACCGTTATTCTTTTACCAAATTTTAATATTACTAAATTATTATTATTTTTACACTCAGAACTTTATATGGGCCTTCAAACTTTGGCATAAATTTACCTACTATTTTTTTACATTTTGAACTTAACGGGTGAGTTTGAACTAATACTAGATCACCAACTTTCACATTATTTTCACGCCTCTTTTTATTATAATATTTCGCCCACTTCTCTTGCTGGCTCTTTGTATGAACTCTAGCCTCCTCAAACAACCTTTCTATGTTCCCACAAACTAAATCTGATCCATCAGTTACCATAACTAAATTCTGAAAAGGGGTGATTAAATTTCGACCTAAAAATAATTCCGCCGGTGTTTTACCCGTTGTCTCACATGTACTGCTGTCCTAATCGCATAACCGAACTCTTGCAGAAATTGATCCCAGTTAGTGTGATTATCCGCGACAAAAACTCGAAATTATTTTTAAAAGAGTGCGATTAACTCTTTCTGTTTGATTAGCTTGTGGACGATATACCACAGTTTTAACGTGTTTTATGTGCAATCTGCGACATACTTGCTCAAAAACTTCGGATATCATTTGGGGACCGTTGTCGGTGACTAATTTAACAGGAGCTCCATAACGCGCAATATAATTTTCAAAAAATGCATTGGCGATTGCTTTAGCCGAAGCTTTCCTTAAGGGAACTATTTCAACCCATTTAGAAAAATTATCGGTAATTACTAAAATAAATCTATAGCGTTCTGGACTAGTTGCAGGGTATGGGCCTAACAAATCTAAAGACACGATTTCATTCGGAAAATTCGTTATTATGGGAATTAATTGACCAGCTGGTAATCCATTTTTATAATTAATTTTTTGGCATTGGTCGCAGGTTGCTACATATTTATAAATGTATTTCCTCATGTACGGAAAATAACACGCGTCCTTTAATTTTAAGTAGGTTTTCTTTTTGCCTAAATGACCTGCCATAGGCGAGTCATGAAATTCTCGCATAACATCTTTACGTAATGTTTTGGGTATAAATACCCTTAATTCACCTAGTGTGGTTGTATATTTTGCATAATATAGCAAACCATCAACGATTTTAAAGTCATTGGACCAATTTCTGCAGATCGATTCATTAACAGAACTATCGTCCGGATTTTCCAAAAACTCATTATATGCCCTAGCTCCGGGTCATTTCTCTGTTCCTCTCTTAACAGTTCTCTAGAAGATAATACTAACGATCTAATCACCGCACAAGACACTTTTGGTTCTTCATTACTTTCTAACGGGTTTCTAGACAACATATCAGACACTAAATTTTGCGTACCTGGGCGATGTTCCCATTCTACATTAAATTTCGCCAACTTTTGTTTTTGCCCTGCCTTAGCTTAGTCCTTAATAAATCTATCCGTACCGGTTCGTCCGAAATTGCCAATTTCTCAATTTGCGAATCCGGAATGATTAACGATTTTTTAACAAAATCAAAAGTAATCCTTGCATGTGACATAAAATCAACACCTATGATGCATGGATCTTGCATCTCAGCAATCACATGAAATTTCCATAACTTCGAAAATTCTCTTATTTTAATTTCAACTCAACTGTGCCTAAATTTCTGCACTGTGACCCTTGAGCCGTAACTACTTCAGCTAACGATTTTTTTATAGGACAGAAAGAAAAATATGACCGGTATGTTTTTTCTGAAATAAATGACTTTTCCGCACCTGTATCCTAGAGCGCTTTTAAAAAATATCATGCAACAAAATCGGCACATACGGAAGTTCAACTGGTGATAATCGCAATGAATTAAGTCTAATTCTATTAGGAGGATTTGACTCAATACGATCTCTTTGAGAGTTTAAATTGGCATTTCTTTGCCTTTCGCTGTTGCAATCAACACGCCTCCAATTCTGTTTTGCTGAATCATCATTAGGACCCTTCCTAACCACCATCCTACGGTTCTGATACCGGTCTGTTCTCTGATTTGGTTGATTGTATCGATTTCCACCCTCGATCCTTGATTTTGATAATTACGACGAGAAAAATTATTCGCACCCCTGCCTAGTCCTCTTTGATCATTTTGACTATTTCCGACCCCAGTATCTCTCCAATTTCTATTATTCCTTCTTTCCTCAGGATTCCTACTCACATCCCAACTTCGTCTAGCAAAATTATTACTCGAACCCTGGTTTTCCCTGCAGTTATGACGTTCCTCATACCGGTCTACCAACTCTATCAATTGAGTTTTCGTTGTGGGGTTTCGAACTTCTAAATAATCCATTATTTGGGGTTCTAGTCGCATTACTATGTGATCAATCAATTTTAATTCATCATAATTCAAATTTAGCGTTTTATGTATTTTTAACAGCTGAAAAATAAAGTCTGACGGGGCTTGACCTCTCCGTTGTTTTGACGAAAAAAACTGAGCTTCTAGCTCTGATTTATTCCGTATTACCGGAAAACTATCTGATAATTTCTTTTTAAGTGTTGCAAATGCAGTCGCTTCTTCATTTACACACTCGAAGCCGATGACCTCAAACCAGTCTAACGCTCTCCCAATTAAATGACCTTTAAATATGCACACGATAGATTCGCCGGTATTTCATAGTAAGCTATATTGTCATCGATATTATTGATAAACTCAGACACATTTTCTTTACCCGAAAAAAATAACTCCGGCAAAACTCTAAATCCTGCACCTGCTCTTAATTCCGGTATTTCGTTTGGGCGCCAGTGTCGTAGTCTTCCACTACCCCAGGGTTATTAATTACCCTTTGCATATTATCTATGTTTGGATATGTAGGATTCATAATTAATGACTACTCAAATAATAAATCACTTATTTATTATTTCCTTAGGATAGAAATTCACAATTAATAATCAACTTTAAGAACAATAAATTATCATGGAGTGCTATCAGAATTCAATTATGGACGACGGAATACTAACTGATATCACGAGGGGAATAACGCATACAATCAAACTACACATTTAAATCTAATCTACAAAAATTACAGACCTGATATCTTCTTCGGAATGAACTTGGAAACTAGTAGAATCTATGAAGTGGTTTCAATCCAGGATATCTTCAATTACGTCTGAACCAATTAATGAATCTTTTCAATAATCTTACTTCCGCTATCAGCTTCACTTAGTTAAACTAAATTCTTAGAAACACTTTCTTAAGCAACCACGTAGTTTACTCTTCAATCCAAACACGGAGTCCTCCTCTATCAAACCACTTAATCATCCTCTACTCTTCATTTCATTTCTCCCTTTTATATCTCTTTCGAACTCGCTAAACCCGAAACTATCTTATTTGCATAAGTCACACTTTCAGCTCTCAGCGGGGATTGGTCAAAATAAATACAATTTAAAAGTTTTTAAGAGAAGGTTAGTGAAACGCGTAAGCACCCGTCACA